>OZ029913.1:48662930-48967998 GCA_964023275.1 Norana najaformis | reverse complement strand
GACCACGACGGGCCATCCGACGGCCGGCTCGTCTCCAATAGGCCGCGGCTCAGCAGCCGCGCTGTGAGACGTTCAAAACTCTATAAATAGTCGCGCAAGAAGAGTCGTCAGTATCAGTGTGCAACAGTAACAATGAGCGACAGAACGTCTGCTACGTGTGACATTTGCGGGAAACTTAGCGGGAAATTCGCAGCCGCTTCACGGAACAGGCATCGCAGGATGATGCATCGCTTTCGAGCCGGCCAACATTCTGGAGTCGATGAGGCTGGACGGTCGCAGGTACGGCGTGTGTGTCAGCGACCGGTGCCCCAACCTGACGTTCTAGCGGATGGCGCATCGTCAACCGGCGCAAGTCTGCCGAATGCGGCTTCAGGAGATGTATCTACCGTAAGCGTCTCTTCGAACGACAGCCTGCTGATGGACGAGGATCCGTTGGACGACGACCTCGTAGCAAACCTGATGGCGGCCTGGGACGACAGCGACCCCGGCGGAGACTTAGCTTGGCTTGAAGAAGACGACGTCGTAGACGCCATCGCCCGCCTCGACGAAAAAGCTGCGGGAGTCGCAGCGCCTGCGGTTTCCGCTCCGGCGACCCACGGGGCCTCCGTGGATCGGGCGCACCAGGCGCCTGTGATGCCTTCGGCCGTTGCAGCGCATCCTTGTTCGTCGGGAAGCTTGCGTGTAGTCAGCGACTACGCGGCCTCCTTCCGCGACGACGGCCAGCTCATTTCGGTGGCGGACTTGGCCTCCGCCATATTTTACAGTCGGCTTCTAGACCCTCACGCATCTTGGGACCGGTTGCGTGAGATGCAGATGGACCGTTTCCCTCACTGCCCGGAGGCGGCACTGCGCGGCGTTTACTTGGGGCTCCAGACCTCGGGTCCGGTGCCTGCTCCTTCTGCTCGCGTACGTCCATCGTCCCCGTCGGCCGGACATGAAGAAGAGGACGACGACGTGGTCGTGATCGAGTGACGGGTTCAACGCCTGACTGTGAGAACTTTTATTTTGTTTTCTATGGATAGTGTTTTGCCAAAAGAAGACTTTTAGTTTTCTTGGTGGGCAGGGAGTGTTAAGGTTACGCCCCTGTGCCCCTTTCTTTTGTTTGTGCAGGGACCTCTCTCCCATGTTAGTCGTTGCCGTTGGGCACCTGTTTTTAACTTTCGTGTATCATGTATCCTGTATCATGTATCGTGTATCATGTATCGCGTATCATGTATCGTGTATCCTGTATCCTGTATCGTGTATCGTGTATCCTGTATCCTGTATTGTGTATCATGTATCATGTATCGTGTATCCTGTATCGTGTATCCTGTATCGTGTATCATGTATCGTGTATCATGTATCATGTATCGTGTATCCTGTTTCGTGTATCATGTATCGTGTATTCTGTATCGTGTATCGTGTGTCTTGTACCGTGTATTCTGTATCGTGTATCGTGTATCATGTATCATGTATCGTGTATTATGTATCATGTATCGTGTATCGTGTATCATGTATCGAGTATCATGTTTCCTGTATCATGTTTCCTGTATCATGTATCATGTATCGTGTATTATGTATCTTGTATCGTGTATCCTGTATCGTGTATCATGTATCTTGTATCGTGTATCCTGTATCATGTACCGTGTATCATGTATCCTGTATCGTGTATCATGTATCGTGTATTCTGTATCGTGTATCCTGTATCGTGTATCATGTATCGTGTATCTTGTATCGTGTATCATGTATCGTGTATCGTGTATCCTGTATCGTGTATCATGTATCGTGTATCATGTATCGTGTATCATGTATCGTGTATCATGTATCGTGTATCTTGTATCGTGTATCATGTATCGTGTTTCATGTATCGTGTATCATGTATCGTGTATCCTGTATCATGTATCGTGTATCTTGTATTCTGTATCATGTATCGTGTATCATGTATCGTGTATCATGTATCTTGTATCGGTTTCATGGCTATTTAAGGCGTAGTTAAGCAGCTGTAAGGCAGTCAGAGTTGCAGGGAGAGTTGCAGAAGACGCAGAGTTGCGAAGACACTTACTTGCGAAGAGACACTCGCGGACACTTGCGGAGGACACATAGGCGGCCTTGGGCCTGGTAGTTATTTGAGTTGCGGCGCTACAGAAGTCGTAGCGGACTGTTTGTCGAACTGAAACTGCGATTGTTGTTCGTATTAAAGTTTTATAAGTTGACTCTTCGTGTTCTGACTTTCTCACCGAAGACCTCGGGAGGCCTACCCACAACACAGCGGACAGGAGGCCACAACCTGCCACGAGGGAAAAGGAAGCAACACACCCCAGTGGGAGAAAACATTACAATATATTGTTCGATGAATGGCATTGCTTAATTATGAAATGCTGCCCAAACCTGACAAACCTAAACGAATTTCATTGTATAATAATAATCCTTCAATTCCAGACTTTTCCAGATGTCGAAGTAGATGATGGAATTTTAGACGTGTAATTAGTATAAAAATCCAAGCCTAGCATTGCCGTCATCGGTATAAAATTTAAATACAATAATATCTTGACTATTGTAACTCAATTCTTGTTGGTATCACTAAATCAAACATGCAGAAACTCCAGAGTTCAGAACTCCTTGGCTAGAGCCATAACAAATACTTCTAAATATGAGCATATAACCCCTGTGCTTAAATCTTTACATTGGCTTCCTGTTCAGCAAAGGATTTGTTTCAAATTAGGACTTACAGTTTATAAAACGTTGAACTATGGCCAACCACAATACTTGAAATCAGTCCTTATTCCCCAGATATACCATTATTCTGCAAGGTCATCTGATTGTCTTTCTCTGGTCATACCTTATTTATTTATTTATTTATTTATACAGAACACTTATATGGCGCCCCTTCAAGAAAACTACTCAGAAGCGCTCCCAAACCAACCTCGGCGAAAGAGAACAGTCTTAAGAGAAGAATAGAAGATAGAAGTAAAATCCCGGGGCAGAAGACGTAGAGTAACAGGAAGTCCATTCCAGAGGGTTGGGCCAGCAACAGAGAAAGCACGACGCTGCATGGTCGAGGTGCGAGTGCGAGGTACTAGTAGATTACAAATTGGACCGGACAGGTAGGCAAAGCTCCCTCAAGTAAGAGGGGGCAATACCCAACAAGGAGTTCCAAACAGAGACGATGACCCTATAGTGAATGCGCTGACTCATAGGAAGCCAGTGCAACTCATCTCGCATGAAATCAGAGACATGACCAAACCTAGAGATGCCACCAATAAGCCGTGCAGCCGCCCGCAACACACGTTCCAGGCACAAAAGCCGTACATCAGGGAGTCCAACATATAAAGAAGAGCAGTAATCCAACCGACTAGTGACAAATGCATGAACCAGAGTCTTAGATGAGGTGACTGAGAGAGAACGTGAGACAACACGAAGTTGCCGTAGCTGGTAGTAGCAACTACGACAAAGACGATGTACCTGAGCCTTAAAAGAGAGCTCCTGATCCAACTCAATGCCAAGGTCATAAACAGTGACTGAGAAGGTGATGTGAGGAAACTCTAAATGTAGTACAGGTAGATTGATTTTAGCCAGTTGCTGCCTAGTGCCCAACCAAATATATTGAGTCTTGGAAGGATTCAATCTCAATCGATTTGAAGACATCCAAGCCACAAGGGAGTCAGAATTGGGCTAGAATTGTTCTTGGTAAACGAGCATTTTCGGTTGCTGGACCAAAATTCTGGAATTCCCTCCCTGTGTCTGTTCGTTCTGCTCAGTCGCTTCTGTCATTTCGTTCTCAACTTAAAACTTACCTGTTTCAAATTGCTTATCCACCATAGGCTGCCTCTCTGTCGTGCGGACTGACCTTCTGGATATCGACCTGATTGTGGCTTGGTTTTGGTGTGCCATCGGTTGATGCCTTGTGCATTAGACACTGGCGCATTAGAAGTTGCTAATTATTATTATTTATTATTATTATCTACGAAAAATTTTCGACTGCGTGTATCAACTGATGACGTCATTATTTTAATATTAATTTAATATCGACTGCGCATATCAATTGATGACGCTATTATTTTAATATACAGATACCATATGCAAATAATGCTATAATTAGTCTATGGTCCTATTGCCTCGGTGTTTGGAACTATTTCGTGTGACACCACCGGAAATCAAAGAATGGTTTCGTCGCTGTGAGAATGTAGACGAGTAAACCGAGGATCGAATGATACAATAATTTTGGAAGTCTTTATAGCATCGTAACTATAATATTAAGGACGAATATTTTAGTCGATTTCGCTGATGATGGCTCAACGGGGAAGAGATCCCAGGCTGAACAGACGTCGCCAGGAGGATTATTATATCGAACACCAAGTTACAACTGACAGAGGGAGATGCATTCGTGGTCGACCACCAAAAACAGCCACCGGTCACCGTGAGCCTACGGTAGCTCCCAGGTTGAGTTATGTCGAAGTAGATAATGGAAACCGCAGTGCAGGGAGAAAGACAGAACAGTACGATAACGGGCACAAACGGGATCGCTCTCGATCACCTTTTGCCATAACAGATTCTTCCAGCGATTACAGTAAAAAGGTTGTGAAACTGCTGTAGGCGTTTAAGTTATCATATGTAACATATTTTAGCGTAACTTATTTCATGTAGAATCTAAGGAGGTATTCAGTTACACACAGTGAATTAAGGAGAATATAGTTACCTTAAATCAACTCAAGAGGCCCTCATGACCAGTGTTGATCAGTAACAAAGTTAAATTTAAATAACACGTTACTGTACTTGAGTATAGTTTTATGCCTTGGATCCACTTGTGCCCAGTGTGATCCATAAACCAGAACTTGAATTGTGGCTGATGCATGATTGGCTGTTGCATGCACGTGACTGATCATCTGATCAAGGCTGTCGGTAATTGAAACTAGTCCTGACAGGCAGGATTGAATTGGTCATGGATCTGATCTCACGTGGCAGAATCCGCTAGATAGGAGCTAGAAGCCCCCATCCCACAATTGGCCAATTCATGATAAATGATTTTGGTTCTGGTGAGATTGAAGTGATTGTGGATTTCCTCCCAGTTGCAAAAACTATTTTCTCAGGGTAAAGTTCATTTCCTTGATGTAATTGTACGGAAGAAGAACAATGCTTTAATCCACTCATGAGAGGCAGCCATGGGTATGTATCAGATGTTAGCAAATTTGTTGATAATAAGGTGTGGTTTGAAGTATGCACAACTCATGTCATAAGCCTACTTGGAATCACTGAAAATGCTTACCACAACGTGCACGCACATCAGACATTTTCACTGGTGAGCGACCTTGCAGGCAGTTTATTCATCCAGTGCTTCAAGGTGATTTCAGAATGCAGCTCTTGAAAACTATATAAGTATCTCCTACTTTGATGATCACCATTTTAATCCCAAAGTAACCAGATTCCCCTCGGACATGACCAGAATTACATGACATGCATTGGCAAATTGCGTGGAAAGCATGATTCTAGTTTGTGATACCTAGATCATGTCAGGTGTGAACAAATCCATGACAAAAGGTTTAATACTTGTAATGAAGTTTTAAAATGGAAATACTTGTGATGAAGTAATATTTTACCAAGATTGCTGTATTATTTGAGTGACTAAGGAACATGGAGTGAGTGTATTTAAGTTTGTCATAGCTTAAATTTGTGGTCTGATCAGTTCACAGTGAACTTATGTGCAACCTAGCAGCTTTAATTTAGTATTCAGAGTTCAGTTTAACCTTTTGACTAGTTGACCCTATAACAAGCTATAGATGGCTTACACCCATGTGATCCAAGTCGACCAGTGCTGCTTAGACATGCCTACTTTATTGTGGTCGTGGAGTTCAGTCAGAGTCAGTCGGCCGATTGGGTATCGTACACCAATTCGATCCAGTCTGATGAGACTGAAAAATTCTGAACTTGTTCAGAGTGGCACTGAGCATTCCAGTCTGAGTTTTTTCCTATCATGCACTGACCCAATCTGAATTCTAAAATATTGGATCAGCTTAGGTCAAGCCAGTGCCCGGCTGCCTTAATTGTTATTGTAGTTGTAATCAGACATTTGTAAAGCACCACTTCACGAGTAAACTCATCAGGAGCGTTCCTGACCCAAACAAGTGATATCACTGTCAAATAATACAGACTTCAGGTGCTTGCAAAACTGTGGAAGGGACAAACTGAGGAGGCTGAGCCACAGCTCTTGAGAAAGGCAATTCCACCTGGAAGGTCCAACATAGGCAAAGCTTCTAGACTGAGCTGTAGCAGCGTGCATACAAGGGACAGTCGGGAGTCCAACAGCAGCCAACCGGAGAGTGCCATAGCCCCGAACCGAGGCGACCAAAGTGCAGAAGTCTCTAAGGTATGATGGAGCAGAGCTAATGAGACAATTATGCATAAGGATTAGGACCTTAAACTGAATATGCTTCTGAATGGAGAGCCAGTGCAAAGTGTCCTGCATAAAGGAAGTTATATGGCCTCACCTAGGGACACCTCCAGTAAGATGGGCAGCGACACTGAGGACAGACTGAAGCTTCAAAATAGTAGCTAGTGAAAGTCCAGCAAAGATAGGGTTACCAAAGTTCACCCTGGTGCAGGTAAGGGAGTGAATTAGAGTAGCAACAGCATGAAGGGAGAGGGAGTGGCAGATGGTACGAGGCTGATGAAGGTGGTAAAAGCATAAGCGGCAGACGCTGTTAACATGATCTGTCGAGGATAGTTCCCGGTCCAGGACTCTAAGGACGACTCCTTTTGCACCATAGATTATGGAAGTAACAGCTGGTTGGGAAGTAAGAGATACATGACATTGGAAGGAGAATGAGAGACTGAGGCATAAGATATTGAAGCTACAAGATGCAAGGGAGAGTGAATGAGTTTGTATGATAAAACTGTGATACATTGGTGGAAATAAATTATTAGGCCTGTTTTAACCTGGGAGGCAAAAACCTAATTTTGAGAAGAAAAAAAAGGTTTTCAGGTTTTATTATTTTTCT
The DNA here is from genome assembly GCA_964023275.1 of Norana najaformis. Taxonomy (NCBI): domain Eukaryota; kingdom Metazoa; phylum Annelida; class Clitellata; order Crassiclitellata; family Hormogastridae; genus Norana; species Norana najaformis. The sequence continues at coordinate 48,961,027 of OZ029913.1, read as the reverse complement.
AAATGATGTTAACAGAACTATGACAGTGCATAGAATAGTTAACTCTGATTTCATTGTCAATGTGCATGCTGGTGCACCATGATCTGCATAAACATCTCATCACTGTGATGTTAATTTAGGACTTGCATAGCCCTTAGGCTTAAAACCTAAATAGCTTAACACTAAAAAACATGCTTTTTGCACCCTAGATTTTAACAGAGTTAATATTCACCAGAGCAGTGCTTTAGAGAAGTACTTAAAAGACACAGTTCAATTGGATACTTGCATACATCCATACATACATGCATGCATACATACATACATACATACAGTTTGCAGTGTGTATATATATATGTACATATATATATATACACACACATATATACATACACATACATCCACGTATAGAATCAGTACTTTTTACAAAAAGTATTATGTGGAAGAATACATTTTAATTTTACTTCAGTAAAATTGCTCAGTACTTTTATTTAAAGACTTATAGTTAGGTTTACTTTCGTTTTAAGTACTTTGGCCAGGTACTTTGTAGAACACTAAACATGACCATTTGCACAATAGGTGTAAATGGTGGAGATGTACTGAGTAGTAATTTTCATTTTTCAGCTGAATATGAATAGGTAATACTTTCTGAGACGGAATATGAATGCAATTCTATTTATCTATTTAAAGCGCTTATAATGCGTGCAATGTCAGTACACTTGGATCTGAGGTGCGAATGTATGTTTGCTAGGGGCCAAGGTGGAATCATGCAAACTCCAGAGTGAAATTGTCTGTCTTAAGAAGTGGTTTAAAAGATGATGGCAAATTTGCAAGTCAGACCTTTTGTGGTAGATAATTACAAATGCAAAGGAGCATAACAGCTAAAGGCACGTGATCCTACAGTTGTCCTGAACCTAGGTTCTTGCAACAAACCAGAAGGACGCAAGAATCTGGGAGGGCGATATGGAGTCAGCAAAGTATTAAGATATGATGGAAGAAGGCCTGTGTTCTGAGCCTTAAAGGTCAAGCATGCAGTTTTAAACTTAATACGCCAGTGAAATTCACGAAAGCGATCTAATGCATTTGATGAAGAAGAACATGTAACAACCCTGGAAAGAGAATTTTGAACCCTCTGGAGCTTTGTACATTAAAAGAGGCTATACTGTGTAACACTGCATTTGCACAGTCTAATCGAGAACCAACAAGTGCACATGCCACTGTTTTAGCCATGTCTTTAGTCAGAGAATGTCTGACGTGACAAAATTCCTTGATGTGAATGAAACAAGACTTGCAAATCGAAGATATGTGTGAAGTCATAGCGAGCGGGTTATCAAGGGTGACACTGAGTGTTTTAATTTTGTCTGATAGTGGGATTTTGGTTTCCGCAAGGTCAATAGATGAATGCGAAGAGAAAGACTGCATATGCTGGTGAGTTGTGAAAAGAATTGCCTCTGACTTATCTGGATTGATTGCAAGATCATTAAAGCAGAACTAAATTTGAAGAGAGGAAAAGCAGTGTTCGAGTTCAGTTTTAGCTGAGGGATCTGTTGCAGAGAGAGCAACGTAGAGTTGAGTATCAACGGCATATTGCTGGACCATTGTATTATGCATAAGTGTAATTTGAGAAATGGGCGAAATAAAGATAGAAAAAGGATAGGTCCGTGGACAGAACCCTGAGGTACACCTGAATGACAGGCAATAGGATCAGGGTGAGATGAGTTTATTGTCACTCATTGAGAATGATCACTGAGATAAGAAGATATACAGTGGAGAGCAGAACCAGTTATTCTAAAAGATATATAGAGTATAGACAAGAAAATACGATGATCTGCAGTACGAAGTGCAGCACTTAATCATCCTTATGGGAGTTTTGTAATGTGCTCTGTAAGTATTCATTTACATACTATATTTTGTATACAGTAGAATCCAGTATCAGTGGCCTGCGTTAAATGCCCTACTGAATTACAAATAAGAATTTCACTGTATTTATGTATGTATATATAAACTTGCAATAGACTGGATATTACAGTGTAATGTTTGTAGAACAGGTATGATACAAGAAATCCATTTATCTAAGTTCCTCATCTTACAAGATTCTTTATGGACTCTTGTTGCTGAATTTCACTGTCACTTGAAAAAGACTGTTTTATAAGTGATGGTGATGATGGAAAAGATTCACAGCTTGTAGATTAGGAAATAATCCGTTTAACCAAATGTTTAAAATTCCTATGCATGCTTAAGTTGTAAATTATTGAGAAGTGGGACTTTGTAAATAGCTTTGTGCAAAACCACAAGACGTATGAAAGCTGGAAAGTCAACAGGCGGATTTTGACTTATTAATGCAAGGACTGTTGCGAAGTCTGAAGTGTGGCAGTCTTTTTAAAAGTCCTAAGTGTGACTGCCTCTTCCATGTTATTTGCTGAAAGATTCCTTCGCTTAAATCATTTGAAACCGGTATAGCAGTAAAAATTCACCAATTGCACCAATTCATGAACTAAACCAGAGTTTAAAGCAAAAAGTTGCAATTCAGCAAAAATATGGTCATCAGGATTTGTATTTAATTATTTGACCTTCAATTCAAATTTTTCTTGAATACTAATATTCTGAATATCTCATTATTTGGATGAATATGAAATCAAAACGGTTATTTACTACACTTCTAGTGGAACAGTTTCACATATTGAGGTGATTACCTATGTATAGCATGTATGCATGTATTAAGTGTTTATGTATTTATGATCTGTTTTGGGTTCATTTAGTTACAGCTGGATTGTATATTAAAAATTCACTGAACTTTGTTGCCCTTGGCATTGCTTGTTAACAAGGTGGCCTTAGGATAGAGTCCCTTCTGGTTCTGCTATTTTTCACCCATTAACCCATTTTCCCCCCAGTTTTGCAGTATTACCATGTCATGCACACCTGTTGCCATGTTTTTACTATAACTTTTTTCAGAATTTTTCCGCATTTCTATGGTAATTACTGCAATAATCATGGGATTACTACAATAGCAGTTACCATGTCATTCTGTTTTCCAGGATGTGACTTTTGCAAAGTAACCTTATTTTTGTAAATTTGGGCTGCATACCAGTTTTATTTATTAAATTATCAATTTCTATTTTAGCAACGCTGTGAAACAGATTCGCTTCTCAAGAATGAATCCATTCAGATAACTGTTGAAAATGATAAAATTAAGAGTCCTTTTTCAAGTAGACTGTGGTTTGAAAAGGATATATGCAGCCAAAATCCTCTACCTGCGGTTAGCAGAGCTTCTGCACTTGGTCGGCATGATGTTGCTGAAGAAACTCCTTCTATAACAAGAGCCCGAGAAATGACCATGCGGACGCGGGAGATGTTGTCAAAACTGACTGGATGGACACCGTTAAGCTTGCAGCCACTTCTAAGTGACCACACGAACATGACTGAAAGACCAAGTTTCATGAATGTTTCTAATTCTGCCTACACTAAAGTCAGTGCATCAAGTGAGGTGGCACAGTCAATTCTTCGAAATATCGGTGAGGTTGCTGCTGTCTTATGTCCCAAAGAATCAGGAGGTGTGACGCATATCAAGTACAAAAAGCTGGGAAAAATAACAAAGTCAACAACTGAAGATGATGAAGATAGATATTTATATGGTGAAGAGCTTGTTTCAGAGAAAATTGAGAATGCAATGTCAGGATTACCACGTGATGGAAGTCAACGTAAGTGTCATAAGTCTGCCTCTGGTGCTCAGTCACTGAATCTGGCAGAATCATCCATTAGAAAAACAACTGACAGTGAATGCGATCCAGTTGTAGCTAATGTTCTTAAGTCAATTGGTTTTAACTTTGAGTTGTCCAAAATTATGCAGGAAAAGGCAAAGGAAGCACATGAGGAGAATGAAAAGAATCAAGTGCCGATTCAAAAAGTGTCATCATTCCATGCAAAACAACTAATGATGAAGTCTCGTAATGCACTAGAAATTACTAATGACAACAATGAACCCTTATTGACTAAACATTTAGATGATGATTTAAAAGAGACTTTGAAAAGAAAAGATGCTGACATATTATATGATGATTTCTCTAATAGTGAAGATGAATTTAGCAGAGCAGAAAAAAAGAGATGGACAACCCCAGGTGCAAAATCTGAGCTATCTCTTGGAACACGATGGCAGAATTTACAAATGGCACATAGCTTACCATCAGGTATGGCTTTTCCAGCTGCAGTTCCGTCTCCAGTTTCTTTACTTACTACCCCGCCGCCAGGGCATCCACTATCAGCTACTGTGCAGCCACCGCCTCCTTCAGTGATGATTCCTCTGCAAACTACTCCACTTCTTTTACCACCTCCATTGCTGCAGGCAAACACTCAGCCAGTCCCTCATCAGCAGCCTCTCTGGCCAGCCTATCAGATCCCACTGCCATCAGGCAGTTTGCCAAAATGGAAACCAGCGGTGTCTCACGCAGCCAATGAAGTGGAGTGGGAGCAAAACACACAGGAATTCCTGCGTAAGCTGCAGGAACCAAGGACAACAGAGTTGCCACAAAATCGAGAAGCTAGCTTGTCCAGGTCAAGGTCGCCATCATCAAATTCAATCAGCATTGAAAGAGTAAAGAAACAGCGACAAAAGAAAAGAAGTGCAAGCAGGGAACTTTCCTCAAGATCCAATGAACAAAATACCAAGAAGCGACACGGTGACAAGGTAACAATTAGTGACCACAAAGAAAGTTGTGACCAGGTTAAAAGGGTAAAGCGGTTGTCATCCCTAAAGGAAAAACTGAACTGTATGAAAAAAGAGCACAGCCAGCTTATGAGCATAAGACAGAAAAGTGCTCACACAAAAGAAAAGTTGAAGCTTAACAGACATCATCAGGATGAACTTAATGCAGATATTCATGACCTTTTACACGGAATTAACTGTAGAAGTATGGAAAGACATTCTGCAATTGCTTCAAATGATAAGGTCAGATAAACAGCACTTGTGCAATCAAAAATACTGATTGATTGATTGATTATTGATTGATGGATGGATAGATCAATCGATGGATGGATGGATCGATCTATCTATCTATCTGTTTATCTATCTATCTATCTATTTATTTCTTTAGTCCCCCTTCCAGATATCTACTTAGGAGCATTCCCATCACAGCCATGGCAAAGAGTACTGTTTGCAAGTATTGATTAAAAGTACATGTAACATCCTGAACAAAATGCCCCAGGACAAAACATGATATTCCTTGAGCAATAGTTTAGCTCATCTTCTCAGCACTAGGACAGAATGTCTTCAGGTGAAAATTCGCAAAAGTCCCCAAGGCATACTATCCTAGAAACAAAAAGGACCAGGACAATATGTCCCTTAATGATAAGTGATTAAACTTTTTCTTACAGTTTTCCAAGTGTTATCAAGAAAAATCAATTCTGACCTTTTTCCTAAAAAAACCGGCACTTCTATGTATGAAGTAAAAGACTTGAGACAATCTTTTGACTACATATATGGCAGTCTGCTCAAGGCTGAGGCATTTACCATACATTTGACCAGTTTTCTACTTCATTGGCTGTTCCATCAGTTCCTGTGCATGTGGACTCGGCAGGCTGCAATGAACGTGGAATGATAGGGCTCTGGTGAACAACTTCCTTGCCACTGCTCATTGTTCCTGGCATCAGTGCTCAGCACATCAGCAAGTCGTGGCACAATTCCTCAGTGCTTTATCAGCAGTGTACTCACGTGTACTACCTTGTGCTACAAATCCTGCATATGGCAGTGCCGTTCAACACCATGCCATGGTGATGAAGACTGAAGGTTAAGGGCACTACCCTGCCAGTTCAATCAAAGAACAAAGCATTGTGCCTGTTGATTGCTATTGCCCATGGGCCATTGATGCCGCTCGCATTCTACCATCTCAGCTCATCTCCTCCTACTCTGGCATTTTCTTCATATTCAGTGCCACTTTGAGTTTTTTGCATCCTATAACTGTCAATTGATCATCACCAGCAACTTAAACATTGATCTTGGGGCTGTTTGCTCTCCAGATACAATCTGTCTAAAAGATCTGCTTCAGCAGTAGTTTCAAACAACACATCTCAGAGTCAGTGCATGACATAGGAGGTGATCTGGATGTGATCCTCAACAGAGATGATTGTATTCTTGTGATGCATATCAAGTCCAAAAAGCTGGGAAAAATAACAGTCAACAACTGAAGATGATGAAGACAGATGATTATATGGTGAAGAGCTTGTTCTATGTTGTTTTCTTCACAACGTCAAGGTGGGGCGCCTTACTCCCTTTGATCATGGGCTTCTACTCATCACTGTCCCTTGTCTACACTTGCAGCCTTTCTGTGTGGTTAAATCTATGCAAGCTGTAAAAACTGGACAGAGGGGCCTTTGGGACTGGCTGGTTGAGCAGTCTGCTAAGACCTGCTGAACACAATAAGCTGTGGCTCTGGCAGGAGACACGCAGTTCATATGGCTTGGCTGTCAACTTGCAAGAGTAAAGATGGAGAAGGAGATGACATCGATGGCATTCTCAGACTGGGAACAACCACATGATGTCTAGGACCTTGGTGTGCTCTTGGATGGAGATTCATCAGTGCTGGCCCACTTCAACTGTCTCTGCAGGTCGTGCTTTTACGAACTGCACCAGATCAGGGTCATTCAGCGTAATTTATATGCATGATGCAGCTGGGCTCTTGCTCATTCCTTACACTGTGACTCGGTCGCTAAGCACTGGGCTTTGGCACAGTTAAATTTTGAGCATACTTGGCTATGTATTATATATACAGAAATAACGCAAGGACAGGGTCCTGTCGGACACCAAACGGAATTGGTGTCCATTCCATATTATTTGAGCCAGTGGTCACCATGTTGAACCACTCATCCATTGCAAAGGCAAACAAAGAATTTTGAGTTCAAGTTAATATAACTAAACACACTGTTAGTGCATTAGTATTTAATAATAGTACACATGATGGATTGAGTCATGTGAGCTTTTTGGCCTTTCTCTGCCTCTTTTCTACAGTTGTAATTAGTAATTGTTATTTTAAATTTGTACAGCACCTCTTTAAGATAAACTCATTAGAGGCGCTCTTTGCGCTAATGATGTTAAATGTCATTAAGAACGAAGCATTTATCCATTAATAAACATTGCTCAGATGACTAGAAGAGTCACCAGTGGCAAGCTCGCGCACACACACAAAGCCCAACCAACAGGTTCACTACTAGAGTTGAACGATGACAGCCTGTTCGGAGTTGCTGAAGCATGTAACATCGAGGATCAGGAAATGACGATGGGCGATGTGATGTGCCGCCGATGGATCACGGTTGTCTCCTGCCTAGCAGTCCCTCGTAGATGAAAGATGACACAGCGTCCGGATATTCTTCGAAGAGACAGATATGGGTAGGACAGGCATTCATCACCCCCTGGCCAGCAGGTATCTGAGCCCATCCATGATTGATGGTCAGTACCACTCGAAAGACTCTCTTCGCCCTTCCTTCGCTGAATCCATGATTTCCCGGCAAAGGCGGAGTGCATATGTCTGTTGGTCTGAGGCTTGACTGTCAAGCTAGAATCCTGTACCCCCTCTGTAGGTAGACCACTCCAGACATCGAAGATCACGAAAACGTAAAACAAACCTGTCTGATGCGCAGGAAAACCATGTTGGAAACAAAAAATATTTCTGATACGCAGACTTGGCAACAGTAAAAAATCCAAAATGCAAGTATTATTTGCAAATTTCTTATGTGGACAGTTTAATCCATCGAAACAACGCAAAGAAATGCCAATGACCAATATGGTCGTGGGCATGTGTAGAATGGCCAAGTTCTTGAAAACCTTTCTGTTTGATCGTGTTGTTGTGGTGTTGGTTGGGGGCATCTGTGGTGAGTTTATCTTGAAGTGGTGCTATATAAATTCATGATTTCAATTACAGTTATGGTCCAAATAAGAAATAGCACTTTAGGAAGAATCTGAGATTCCAGTGATCAATGATTGAATATATTCTAGTTTTTATTTCAGCATTTATTGGGTCACACACAGCAAAGAGAAAGCAAAATGCTGAATACACACAGGAGGTACCCTAGACGAAATTCAAAGGAACGAAGTAGAGAAAGAGATCAGAAAAATTATTCATTTATGCATAGAGAACTTTCTTTAGAAAAAAAGGAATGGTCATCAAAAACGATTACAGACAGAAAAACGAGACTGATCGACTGGAGTCCACAGCAACAGCTGAAGTTGTCTGCTGAGAGTTCATGTGAGAATAAGCTTGTGAATGTGGAAGTTAAACCTGAAGAAAACGTAGAAATGACTGAGGAATTAGAATCAAAAAAGGAAAAAGATGTCGAAAAGAAATTGATTAATGACAGAAAGAGCTGTGAAAATTCAGTTGGTAACGAACGAAAACAAGAAACCAGCAGCATAAATGATGAGAACAGTTTAGAAAACAAGGAAGTCATACAGAGTAATGATAAGTTCCAGAAGTCAAAGATAAGATACGATTACTATGATGGAGGTGACAACTGGTGTTCAATTTGCAACTCCTTATTTTCAAAGTTGTCTGAATTTCTTGACCATCTGCACTGTACTGAACATCAGCAGGTTAGTCCCCTCATTTCAGTAGTAAAACTTTCCTAATCATCATCAGGCAAACAGTAGTACACCATAGTTATGAATGGTAAGTCAGGATTTGACTGCTGTATCGTTATGCAGTACTGCTACTGACAGTTTGAAGTAGTGATTAAAATGTTTGGCAACTAAATTTCATGAAATTCAGTATTTGCTGTCAGATTTTATAGGCAAGCAACAACTTAGATTTTGATTAGTAGTTCTAGGATAGTGCCAGTGACTGTGGATCGAGAAGTTAAAGATGATTTATTGTATTGACAATTTCAGATGTACAATATCATTCTGCCTATTTATTTTAAACATGTCTTCTGAAGTCATGACCATTTGGGCAATGTGTAATCTGGCCTTAGATACCATCTGCAGCTTGGAAATCACAGATTTGGTTCTGAAATGGCAATCTAGCAGATTCAAGTTGGTATAGACTGTTCATTATGACAGGGCTTTATTGGATGCACCTTTGTCTTCTTTATGTAAAATCTTTTGCAGCATAGACCTAGGAGTAGTGGAGCTTGATGGTTGAATATTGGCATGAATACCCCTTGGTAAATGAACAGGTTGATTTACATACTCAGACCAGATTGGAGCTCATAATTATGAAGATTTATGGCGGGAGACAAATGATGCTCCACCACTTTACTTATGGATCAAGGCTGTTGTTTGCAGATTACTTGTGAATGTGCAGAACAGACAAGCTGTCAGGCATATCTCACTGTTTGATGCAGTCATTGTATGAAGTTTAATCTGCTTTTGGTCAGAGCAGAAATGTCCAGACATTTCTTGGCTGTGGCAGTGGGTCAGCTGTTGCTTGATGCACTTCAGAACTGTTTGCAGTAATGGTCTTGGCCAGAATACACATCAAACTTCTGAGAATACCCATTCTTTGAATTTACAGTATTGCAAAGTTTAAAGTCCCATATGGTGTGTTTCAGTTGCTGACTGTAGCATGGTCAGTGATTTAAAATGTTTGTGTTAAATCTACACTTAGTCAAGACAAGTGTGACACACACTTGAAAACATAAAGTCAGACTGTAGCTGAATCTGAAACCAAGAAAACTAGAAACTAAGTGAACCAGAAATAACAAAAAACAAGTTAGCAAACTACTCAAAATTAACAAAGAGGTGCTTAGAAGAAAGTGATTTGTCGGCCTCATGCCAAAGAGTGCAAGCAGAAATTTGTTCATTATTTTATTCTTAACATGGTTAAAGTTTCAAATATAAAAATTCATTAAAAATTTATTACACAAAATTTTAGCTTAAGTGAAGAACTTTGGGTGAACAATTGTGTAGTAATAGTAAGAACTCGAGTATCTCTTCCCATTAGTATTTTTTCCATTTATACAAGGGTATATATAAAGAAAATGTCTGAAAAGTTTCATACACATAGCATTCCTGTAGCTTTAAGTTTGGCTGATTTATGAAAAGAACATTGTAAAAAGGTTTTTGATACAAAAGATTCAGAATTCTGATGCCATGATGATAAATTAAACTTGGTTTTTAATTCAGAACCAAGAGGGAACATTATGGTGGTGATTACCTTCAGTTTCTGGTGTTTATTTGGAAACTAGTTTCATAATAGATGTTATATGGCCTTAAATGATGTGATTGTAAACTAGTTGTTTGTAATGCATGTTGTTGTGTTGACAGGTGGTTATCAGTAAGCAGACATCTTTAGCAAATAAACCATGGACATTGCAGCAAGTGCCGCAGTCAAAGCCCCACCATAAATTGCCTCCAATCTCCGAACCTGCAGGAGGTTAAATTTTTCTTATTTCATTTTTCTTCTGGCGTATGCAGATCATGCTAACCCATTTGCAAGCTTTATCACCAGTTAGACGAAGAGCCAACAGTCCACCATTGAAACGTGTGCACCACTGTCTGCACTGCACCACAGCTTCATGAAGGATCAGTGGCTTGACCCCATTTGACTAGGTAGTACGTACAGCAGCTCAGAGTTGTCGAAACAAGTTGAAGTCTAGAGGACTCAGCAATGAGGGAGTGGTTATTCACATTCACTGCTACCCCATTCATTCCTCCATGCCGAAATAGCTGTCATGTCCCTAGATGGCACGTCCAACCAAATTGGGCATATGAAGGACAGGCACACTGGTGGGTGCTAAGTGATATCGTCATGAAGTGGCACATCCTTGTTTATTTCATGTATTACATTTTACAAATAAAGTGTTTTAGGTTGGATAAAGTGTTTTATATTGGATATTTTATTTGGATGAAATGCTTTTGAGTGGGAGAAGTGTGGGGGCTCACCACCTAGGTCAGGATGCAGGTTGAAATTGTTACAGTGTATTCAGTCTAAGCTTTGGTCATTGCTTCTTCTTCTTCTTTAGTGCTTGGCCCTTAAGCAGGTTAATTAATTGTGTGACATGAGTTGCACTGGTTACCCTTGCAAGGGTGGATTGACCTTAAAATCTAATGCTGCTGCCTAACTGCTGGCTGATTGTACTTTACCTCATCTGGCAGGGGTATGCATTTCAGAGATCTGCTCCAGCCCAGATTTTTCATTTTTTGCACAATGTGACCTGGTTATTTCTCTGTCCTAAAGATTTGCTGTGGAGCCTGTTGCTTATGAAATCTGAGAGATTAAAGCTGTTCAGTCTTCTTTCACTGTTATTTGGCAGCGTCAGGCGAGGAATACTTCTGAGGAGTTTATCTTGAAGTGGCACTCTATAAATATGTGATTGTGAAATTCTGTGACATCAGAGACTCTAACACTCTTCATTATGACACAAATTCTGGTACAGTGTGGACACGGCTTCTCCAATGGTTTATGATTTTTGACTGCGATTTTTACTTGAAGCAACCATCGACTGATGCCTTGGGCATTATGACAGTGGTGCTATAGAAGTCTTTAGATTAGATTACATTGTACCCGTTATTGTGAAATCATAGGGGTAAGCCATCGGAAAGGCGTGTAAAATGGCCCAGAAAGCCATGTTCATTGGGCCTCTAGTTGGTCCACTTGGTGTCGCTGTTGACAACTGGTGCCCAGCTATGGGAGGCAATCTACCAGATGTGTTGTTTTAAAATTTATTGTCACATTTTACATAAATTTTGTTGTTTTCAAGTAGGTAACATGCAGAAACTCCAAAGAGTTCAGAACTCTTTGGCTAGCCCTATAGCAAATACTTCAAAATATGAGCATATAACCCCTGTGCTTAAATCTTTGCACTGGCTTCCTGTTCAGCAAAGGATTTATTTTAAGTTGGGGCTTATAGTTTATAAACACTGAACTTTGACCAACCATTCCCCAGACTTATCAATAATCAGCCAGATTATCTGACTGCCTTTGTGTGGTCTTGCCTAGCTAGGACTAGAACTGTTCTTGGTGAATGTACTAATTATGTCTGATTGTGAGACATTGCATTATTATAAGTTAGATTATTATTTATGAGCTGCCATCTGAGACTGCACCTCATTGTACTAGTATTTGGTAGATAAGCAGCGGTAAATAAACTCTCCCTGTTGTGTAAGCTTGTGTGAGCTTATTTCCACTAAATGGCGTACTTCTCTCCAATCTAACTTCCAAAACTACAGTATTCACTAATTCGAGCCTGCTTTTTTCATTTTTACCCAACCTCATAGAATTGACAATGACGTTCCAAGATCTTTAGAAATTTTGGTTTCCATGTCACCACTATGGAACCTATATATATATATATATATATATATATATATATATATATATATATATATATATATATATATATATATATATATATATATATATATATATATATATATATAGCAGCTGGTTTTTCTCCAGCAGTGTATGAATGCTGACACTTGACTACCATTATGGAATAAGGCATTTTAAAAATATCTGAATATATGAAGTATGACAAGCACAATATATCTTAACAAAACAGATTGAAAGGGAAAGGAAATAAGCCTTACAAAGCATGTTCATGTGATTCAATTAAACATAGTTTTGTTTAGATATTTAGTGTTACACTGCAGTTTCTTGTACAGGGCATTAACTAACCCAGCTTTGGGGGACTTTACACCACTTTGCGTGATGTGGAATCATGGGTAAAATTGTAGCGTATAAGCATGTCCAAACTGTATAACAGAGATCCAAAATTAGTTCAGGTATAGAAAATAATCTCATTATAACATGGTCTCATTATGAGGTGATTCTTTTTATGGTTCCCAAAGACGGCATTATATTCAGTTTCTGGTATATTTATTTTTGTCTCACCCAAATGTTTTCTGAATTGAACAACCTGAGTTCCTCCTTGCCTAAATCTCTTGAAAGCTGAATTCATATCTGAAAGGTCCTTAAATATCCAGATGCATACCTATTCTGGTCCGGCCTGCCATCTAAGAAAATTTCCAGTGTATTCAGTGATGCAGAAGTCCAACACCTAATTCTGCTTTGAAAAGTTTTACCCTACACATTTTCATGTGGTCTTGACTTTTCAGACTTTTTGCCTTTGATTATGATAATTGCCAAAAGATATGACAAAGCAAAAGATAACGACACTTCGTTTCTAATGTGCCACTTCTACCTCTAATAGCTAACAGTGCTTCAGATATCGCTAGGATCTTATGACTTTGAATGGTCCAGATTTTCAAGGTCTGTGTGTTGACCAGTTCACTTACTGTTTAATTTTGATTTCACGATTGTCTTATGTTAAAACATGTTTATAATGATGCTGTAGAAGTTTTATAATCCTGTGGTGTGCTTTAACTACTTGATTAGTGTTATTTTCATGTTGTTTCCTTTGTTGATTTATGTATATAGGAATGGAATTCTTAATGCCAGTTAAAGGGTTTTTCTGCACATTATGCCATCAGTTTTCAGGAGACTGTGATGATGCAGAACTGCATGTGTTAAGCGAGAAACATAATGCCAAGTTCAGGGTAAGGCTATGGTCTTCTGATACCTGATGTTATTTAATCAGTCATGGGACAGAAACAAATACCATATTTTCTGGTTTTTTTCTGGTTTTTTACATGAACTTTTAGGGATGCGTCTTGAAAGGGGTGACTTACGTGTGGCAATTTAAAAATTTTTACGAACGAGTTATATTTTGCAAAGATTGATAACAAATGAATTAGGTTTAATTATATTTATTAAAATGGAAATTTGTGTAACAAATGCAGTACTATGCTTACTACAGCACTATGTGGACCAGTTAAATAAGACCAATGTCATCTATTTGTAACCTGGCTAAACTTGCAACTGCTGATCGTGTTGATCTGCAACAGTTTTACTTAGTACTGGTTTTATAGCTAATAAAAGATAGACTAATATTTAAGACCAGTATTTGTATTAAGCTGTAACCCAAACAGATAATATTTACCTTAACTAGTGACATCATATGGGACATTTGGACACGTTTTATTAAATGAACTCCCAACAGATTTGCAAATAACAAACAAAACCAACTGTACATTAAATTTCTATTATGTTTCCAAATAATTTCACAAATTGTACATGTTTAACATTTATTTAATGTTTTATTTTAATAATATTGATTTGGTAGCATTAGTCAACAAGGCTTTTAACCTTAAGAGTAACTGCAGTGCACATACTAAAAACGCAAACCCACAATGGGATCGTTTACAATAATGTTGGCATGAAATGCACGTTATTATGGTAGTCACGACAGCTGTATGTATATACCTTATCTGCACCTTGTGTATTAAGATGTAAACCATCTGTCCCCAAGTAACTGCCTGTCAGTGGGTTAAAGTCAACCTCTGAGCATCTAACCTCATTTTTCGTACACATCTTCTTCAGTCTTGTGTTGATCTTTACTCTCTTGTCTAAGGCTTTACTGATGTCCTGCCTTGGCCAAATACCCATTATTTTCTCTGTCCTCCTCCAACCTGTGTATCATTCCTTCATGTCAAGTCAGTGTCATCCAGTTTGTCCATGCAGTGTGAGTCATAAACTTTTTTCTGAAGGTGAATCGTTAAGGGTCAACTAATCCGTGACATCGACTTATTTATGAATATAATTACGGTAAACTGTTCTGGTCCTCATGGTTTTTGGGTCTGTTGTGTGGCCTCTTCCATTTCTTGAAGGCTTAATTCATAGTAGGTCATAGGGCTCTTAGGGATCATAAGGAGCTTGTGTGACATGGTGAAAAACCACAATCAGCATTCTAACAATTGCCAAGACTGGTAATGTTGCCCTGATCTTCTTGTCGGTGATGCAGTCAGAGGCACCACATGTCAAAACCTTCCAGTTTCTTGTTCAGGGACTCTGTAGTTGTCCAGTTTTCACAGCTGTAATGCAACACTGGCAACATGTATAGTCTACAGAGTTTGAGCTTGGTTTTGAGGCCAGTTTTAGAGTGCCAAATTTAGTTATTAAGAGAGACCATGCATGACTTGGCCATCTCTGTTTGGCACCAAATCATATGTCAAACTTCAATCGTAGGCAAACACCTTTCTACTTTATACTATGAAAACATTTGATTTAAATTCGCTTCAGCTTGACTCTTCACTGACTTTATCTCTCTTGTCTCTCCTCTGATAATCTAGCTTTTCTGTCATCAACTGTCAAGTGCTTTTGTTGTCTATCTGTCTTCTGTACCATTCATTTTATCTCTTTCTGTAGTTACCCCCTGTGTACACATTGCCTTCCATCTACTGTATCCTCTTTCAGTCAGTCATGCTTCACTGGACACCAATTCTCCTCTCTCATGGCGTGTGCACACCATTTTGCGGCATTGCCTCCTACCTTCAAGATGAAAATCCCATTTTTTCATCTCCAAATACACAGAATGCTCAGTCAGTTAGTAACACTAATGTACATTGATAACACAGATGCACAAGAAACAAGAAGTATCTACCTGCCTAACAGAAACCACAGATTAACAGTAAAAAATTATTATAACCGAATCTTTCAGTCGACTTTACAAAAACTAACACCTGGAGTAAACTGGGATAACACTGAAATCTCTAATCATATTAGCACTGCACAAATAGTCACTGTCATTCAAACAGTCTCAGAATACATACTTTTCAACAGTTATTGAGAAAATGGTCCCTTAGCAGATGGCACTCTAATTAGAAGCCAGTAACCTTATGCTGAAGCTACAATTAGGTTTCATAAAGGAACATTCCATGAAGATGGTCCTGCTCAGACTACTATCAGACATCTGACACCACTGATTCTGGACATGTTGCACTGCTTGCTGTCCTCAATTTCTGCAGTTCTATCCTTGCAAGCCTTTTAAAGTTCCGACTAGATCAGCTCCAGTCCATCCTCATCTATGCTGCCCAAATTGCAGCCAACAGGTCTAAATTTTTTAATGTTTCCATATACATACAAGAAACACTGCACTGGCTTCTTTCGTGGGATGAATCACATTCAAGATTCTTCTGCTGGGACATGCATCACTTGTCTGCATAAACCTAGCATACATCAGAGAACACTATGTTCCTATCTTGGCAATTGTTTTGCTTTGCTGCCCATGAAGGTACTGCACTCCTGTGCATTAGCTCAACCCATCATGCCTTCTTCTGTGTGGACCTTCATCTTGAAACAGTCTTGTGCTGTATTTACATACTGTTGCTTTTGACTCTATTTAACGTACATCTTCAAACCACCAGAAAATTCACTTGTTTAGATCAGTCAGATAGCAACGTCTAGAGCACTTTTGAGAGGTACTATACTGAACACAGTTATTGAAGTGTTTAATAGATATGTACATATATGCATACATACATGCATACACTACACACACATATACGTATATACACCATCCACCACAGCTGCCTGACTGCCTGTGTGATCCTTAGATCTTGATCTGGGACTGAATCCTGACCCTTCTTGCATGTTGATTTTGTTTTGAACACCTGTGAATAAGCTGGTTTCTTTGGGCACTGTAGAAATCTTGAGTTTACAATTACATACAGTTTGAGGAAAACTTAAATTAAGGTATGACAAAGCTTTCTTTTGAAACCAGTGCAGTATAGCAAAGATACCAGATCTCCCAGACTGTTCTGTTTAACCTGTGCTTGGCTTGGAGTGCACTTAGTGCCATTTAATGTAAGTTATGTATTAAATTACATAACATTTCAGTTTAGTAATTTATCTTACCTCTTATTTACACAGTGCCCCTGTCTAAATGACAAACACCAGCTAATTGCACTAATTAACTGTGCAGTAAGAATTTGCTCCTGGTCTGTACACATTAACCTTAGGGGAGGTGTGTGATGCAAGGACTCTACCATTGACTGCTGTGCTATATGATAGACCGCTTGTATATGTGTATTTGGAATACTGACATATTTTGCATATTGATATGTTGTAGCAACATTGCTCAGACAACCCAACATACCAGAAAAAATGCTTCACTGTTAAAACGGAAAAAACGGCTTTTAAGAAGCTAGACAAAGAGAAGTTCCTGATGAAAGGACATGTAGTAGAAAAAGCTTTAAAGTCTTGTATTAGAGACAGTGGAAACAATTCTGCCACGCATATGGAAAAAAAACTGAGAAATTCGTCTAGTGAAAAAATTACAAGCCAATCAGCTAAACCTTTAAAAAGTGTTCTTACTCGGAAGCTTTCACATTTAAAAAATGATTTAGTACTGAATCTGAATGCAACAGATGCAAAATTATTGAATGAGGCAGATGAAAGGTTTCTGAACCTGACAGAAGAAGAAGCAGAAACTGCATTAGCATTTAGTAATAACACAGTGTGTAACCCATTAGTTTCAAAGGAGTCAGATCAAGTACATGCCTACTTCGAGACTAAGATTCAGAATTTGCTTAGCTGTGAGATAAAGAATGTTGATGCAAATGAGAAGGTTGCTAGTGAAAAAGAACCAGTTTTGAAAGCATCTTTACAAGAAGTGGCTGATGTCAGAGTGGAAGGAAGCCGAAATGCCAATAAGGACAGTGTCAAGGACATCACCAACAGGGACCCCATGATGAAACCCACTGCAGCAACTGAGCAGACCAATCTTGAAATCCATCTGTTACAAGAACCAGTATCTGTAGACAGTTTTGAAGCAGCTGAAAACAAATTATTAAGAAATGTGAAAATGCAAGGAACTGTTTGTATGATGCATCCTCTGGTGCCATGTGATATTACCAATGACTCTGCTGATATGAATGCAGAATGTAGTACCTTTGCACAGGTGACAGCAATGCCAAAAAAAATTCCAAATGCAGTTTTTGAAACTGAAGGTGTCATACTTCAATCAGGTTCCAACACTAGGAACACAAATGCATATAAGCCTGCAATAAATGATGAAGTCAGGGTGGCTCAGTCTTACATCACATATTTATTGCAGGAACCATCATCTACTGAGGTAGATGAAAGGGAAGGCTGTGCCATATGCCAATCACAGAAACCATCATCTACTGAAGTTGATGAAAGGGAAGAGCCTGCCATTGGCCAGTCACAGAAACCATCATCTATCGAGGTTGATGAAAGGGAAGAGCCTGCCATTGGCCAGTCACAGAAACCATCATCTACTGAAGTTGATGAAAGGGAAGAGCCCGCCATTGGCCAATTGCAGAAACCATCATCTACTGAAGTTGATGAAAGGGAAGAGCCTGCCATTGGCCAATTGCAGGAACCATCATCTACTGAAGTTGATGAAAGGGAAGAGCCCGCCATTGGCCAATTGCAGAAACCATCATCTACTGAGGTTGATGAAAGGGAAGAGCCTGCCATTGGCCAATTGCAGGAACCATCATCTACTGAAGTTGATGAAAGGGAAGAGCCTGCCATTGGCCAGTCACAGAAACCATCATCTATCGAGGTTGATGAAAGGGAAGAGCCTGCCATTGGCCAGTCACAGAAACCATCATCTATCGAGGTTGATGAAAGAGAAGAGCCTGCCATTGGCCAGTCACAGAAACCATCATCTACTGAAGTTGATGAAAGGGAAGAGCCCGCCATTGGCCAATTGCAGGAACCATCATCTATCAAGGTTGATGAAAGGGAAGAGCCTGCCATTGGCCAGTCACAGAAACCATCATCTATTGAGGAAGAAGAAAAATAAAACTTCACCTATAAATGCAGGAATGGTGAAAAGATGACCCAGGACTTGGTTGCAAGAGATAAAGGAAATATTTTTGTAAAGAAGCTGTGGCTGTTGTTCTTGGTGTCACTGATTTGTCAACTGAAGGTATCCATATTGCTGTGGCTGTTGGACAGAAGGACAACAAAGGTGTGATGTGTGGTTTTTCACTTAAGGAACTGGTCACACTGAGGGAGAGAGATGGAAGGAACAAGATCGTCATTATTCAGGATGAAGTTGATTTTAGGGCAACAACAGATGAAAACCATAACCCCAGATCATATGACATTACTCAGTAGTGTTTTGAATCTTGATCTGAATGTAGATTTAAAAGGATCGGTTATTTAACAAAAGTGATATGCTGCAGTGTGTATATATAAGTTGTGATACTTTCAGCTGGGTGAATAAGACTGTGACGTATGACTTAGGTTGCAGAGGTTGCTTATAGTTTGCCTAATTCTAGTACTGGTTCACTAACTTCATTTGGTGCTGTGATGAAAGCTTGTTTCAATGCTATTGAGGTGATGATTAGCAACGAAGACACATACTTTATTCAGTAACTTTAAGACTAATCAGACACAGTATGATAAGTTGAGTGTGTTTATCGATAACACCACTAGTAAGCATGTTTATGTATTTTAAGTTCTGACATATGCTGTTTTTCCCAACTACTGGTAGGTAATCCATGAAACTGTATATAATTTCTTTGTATATGTTTTGGGAATTTGATGCTTTGTTCCTGTGTTAAACATGTAGAAATCAGTTGCTATTTATTTGTGATATTCAAACAACATGGTATATCTTTAAGCAGGTGAAACACAACTACTGGTATCAGCATACAGTTGCTGCCTCATTTGTAGAACAGTCTGCCCTTCTGTCAGAATGCATCATGGATTTGACTAATATCTGAAGATGTCAGTAAATATGAATTCAGCATAAACTGAAATGGAAGATTCCTAGAAACAGAAGATTCATAGAATTCCTAGAAACCATTATTAGTTTCCTACAAATGATGACTAATATATATCATAATCATTAATTTGTATAGCGCCTCTTTAAGAGAATTCCTCGGAGGCACTCTGAGGAGTTTTCCTGAACTAAGAATTATGATTTAATGGCAGTTTCGTTTTTCAAACCTAGGTATTCCACCAGTCAGTTGAGCCACAGCTTTTAATGGCAATTGCAGAACAGGGTTAGGCTTGCATAAATAGCATTTGCAATAATCAACCCTGGTACATATAAACGCATGCGTTGGGATTGTGACAGCTTGAGTTGCAAGAGAACAGCATACAGTCAGAATCTGGTGGTATAAGCATACATGTTCAGCAAACACTCGTCACTTGCACAGAGGAGGTGAATTCTGGGTCCAAAATCGCAACCAGATCAAGCAACATGGCAGAGAGATGACACCGGGGAAGCAATGCTTCAAATTAGGCATATCAGTTTTAGAGGTCTGCCCATGGGTAACAAGCCAGAGTAAATTGGGTTTTCCTGGGGTTCAGCCGGTGGTGGATGGGAACTAGCAGGCTTGAAACACCTCCGATGTCTTAAGCATTTTCTCTACCAAAGAGATGACCGCTGTGGCTAGGCCATGGGTGTTGTCCATAAAGGATGTCTGCAAAAAATGACCTACTTTGGACCTCTCCCTCCCCTTGTCTGCATCTGTCCGCATTTGGCCTTGCCCTCCCCATTACCCCTGTGCACTCCAAAGCCAGTGAACAATAAAAGACCACCACTGTGAAAAACGTCATTAATAAAATATTCATCCTATCTTATTTAAAAGAACCTCAAATCTAAATAGATGTGACTTAACATATAGGTTGAAAACTTTAAATGTTTCTTTAGCTGTGTGCAACAGAACATTACTATGGATGAACCAAGGCAATACAAAGTGTCTGTGATCTGACTGAAGTTGGTGTTTAAAGCACAGGTTGTACTAAAAGCTATGTACATCACCAAATTTTTATGCTGACATCAGCATAGGCCATAACACTTATCTCACTAGATCTGAGGATTAATATTACTGTGAATTTGCTGGAACCAACATTAGGATGTTTTCTATTAAATGCATGGGCCCTTCTTACTGGTATAGAGTGCCTCTGGATGTTCGTAGTCCGCCCAATTTACAGATATTTAAGAAGCATATATGTATTTTATGTGAACTCAGTATCTACTAATTAAAGTTAATTACATATTAAATGTTTGTGATCACTTTTTTGTTCGATTGTTTTAATTCTTATAACTGGTATTTCTCAGATTACTCATTCATCATTATATCATGTATCATATCATAGATGTCTTCATTTAGAGGATTTTATCCCTTCGGAGCTGCCTTTTGCTTCCCATATCTGAGAATGTGTGTACTCTTATAACTAAGTTTGATTGTTATTATTGATGGCAACAGAAATGATTGAAATTGATTAAAATAACCCTTCCTCCCCCTTATCTGCATTTGTCCGCATTTGCATTACCCCTTCCTACTTCCCTCTTTGCGGACGTCCTTTATGGCCGACCCCTGGGCATTTGCCTGAGTATATTGATAAACCGCAACCCCTAAAGAAAAAGGACCAGGCTTGTATTGGTAGTGTAGTGGATATAGAGTTAGGGCCCTAAGATGAAAACCTTGTGAGAGACGAAGTGAGATCACTGACCTGTCATGCTGTAGAACCAATTACCACTGCCTGGACATATCTAGAGAGAAATGAACGCAATCATGACAGAGCATGGCTGACAACACCAAACGACATCTCAAGGCACTCGTAAAGACTTATATGATTGACAGTGTAAAAGGCCGCACTCATATTCAAAATGCCAAGAAAGGTACCTTGCCCAATGTATTGGGTCAACAACCTAATGTATCGGCAAGAATTTGAATTAGAATAAACTGTGGAGTTCAATTTTCTGCACCCTGACTGTTCTTTAAATATGAGGTAGTTTGCCTCAAGATAAATATTTACATATTGGTTGCTATGTGAAATCGTTTGTAATGAATTATAATAATTTTTTACCTGAGGTAAATGTAAATGTACACATTTTTTTATAGTGACCATGGACCCTGCTCATTTTGCAATGAAGTAATCTTATATATAATCCGTCAGGAATTATAAAAATTCGCAGGAGAATGACAAAATTCTGGGACAGCTAGAAACACTAGTCAACAAATTTTAAAAAGTTTATTTTCACCTATCTTTTACATTGCTGTAATTACAAAACTGACTTTTAAAAAATTAATTAGCTCCATTACTGAAGATACTGGCCTGAGATTTTAGTACATATATTATGCTAAGTTAATAGTTAAAAGTAAATGTTAAAGCAGAACTGCACTAGAAACTTTATTAAAACAGTACTTAAATTTAAAAATAACACTTCTAAGTGTGATGATGATAAATGACAATTTCGATGAAAAAATATACCTTCCCATATTACATTAGATAGTACATTTTTTCTTTGCCTGGTGCTTGTACTCCACCTTTCAGGCATCTCTCACCACAGTCCAGCAGTAGGCTGCTAACATAGCAGGACTCCATTTTCCTTGATACCTGCCTTCCATCATGATGTCCTGGTGGAAATGTTCACCCTGTTCATCACTAACTGCACCACTGTTATCAGAGAAAAAGTCCAAATAAGAGTGTAGAAAGTGGATCTTCAATGATATGTTGCAGCCTAATTTTTGGTAGGCTAAGAGTAGTCTACTCACAAGTTCTCTACAGTTATTGGTTATCCGTTCTTTTGTTTCATAAAAGTTCTCAGTTGCAAGTTTGAATGATTGTGAAGCGGTTTTCTCATAACCATGGAAGACTTGCTCAGCAGAATGTTCATCGAAGTTTGGTGTATCCCTGTTACATTCCCTGCAAGATGGCAATTACTTCTAGATCCCACATATCTGCCACTCGTAGGCTTTGTAGTTAATAGTCAAGAAGAAGATTCATGTTGAAGTAAGACTCTTTCTTATGAACAGTATGTCCTACAGGAATTGATGGTAGTTCATTCCCATTATGCACTAACTCTGCTTTTAAACTTAGCTTTGAAGAGTCAAAGAGTCTCCACTCTTCAGGTCTGTGCTCAGTATTAAATGATTTCATTAAACCATTGATCTCATGGCATAAGACAAGGTTTTCTTCCACAGCGAAGAACTGAGTTAAGCCCTTGTGGAGGTCACGGTATACTGAAATTTTCACATTCTCCTCAAGCAGATTCCATTGTTGTAGTCTGGAGGCTAAAATTTCTGACTTATATTTTGACAACTCTAGGTCTCTTCAGGATTTAATGATGTCCTCTCACCCCCTTTCCCTCAACCCTGCCAAAACTAAATTTATTGTGATAGGTCTGCCAGATCAGATAGGCCTAAAGAAAATCCCTGACCCTTCTATCCACCTAACTTTTAACTAGTTTTCAATCACATCTCCAACCCCTCACACACCTGTTTGATTCATATTCGTGACCTTCGCCATATTCAATCTACAGGTATGCTCGATTTTAACACTGCCTGTACCATCGCTACCTCTTTTGTCCACTCCAAGCTTGACTTCTGTAATTCTCTTTCCCTCAACCTTGAATCCACTGAAATTAAGCGTCCTCAACTAATCGAAAATTCACTTTCCCGAGCTGTTACCAAGACATCCAAGAATCACCACATCACTCCTATCCTGAAATGCCTCCAGTGGCTGAAAAATCCCTGAACGCATTCATTACAAAGGTCATTCTCTAACCGATAACTCTGCAATACTCCAAACCTACTTATCTTCTCAGACTCTTCACTAACCAATCACCCCGCTCAACCCATTTATCCTTTTACCTCACTCTTGTTCGTCCCCAGTAACTAGGCCTACTCATCTCAGTTCTCTAACCCATCCATATACTACAATGCATCTCGACTCTGGAACAATCTCCCTTCTGAATTTCGCCAAATTCTCCGTTCCTCTACCCCTCCAGTAATTCATCCACCATCACCTGTCTCAAACCCTCTCACCTATTACTCCCCAGGCTTTCCATTCAAAACTAGTCTCGCCTTTTCAAGAAATTTCACCCCGACCCATCCAATCCACCGCCTTCCCATTTCTCTCAACCTAAACACAACCCACCATAATAGCTCCTCTGTCCACTTCTCTCTCTGGTCTTCTGCCAACCGGACTTATTCTTCGCATCGATATCCCGTCTGATTTGACGCAGTGCTCGTGAATGAGCTAGTGTCCTGCGCTGAGCTTTAAAGTAGCGCTTCAGAAATTCCCACGATTACGATTATGGCTACGCAGATGGCTTATGGCACAGTTTACGCCGATCATTAGTTTCTGTATAGGCCTACGTGAAATGCCTATTTCGACTTAACAGGCCGATGCGTGGGCCTACGTGTCATTAGGTACGTAGGGCCTACAGTACGTATGCCTCGACGCCTCATACGCTGTTTCCTCTATAATGTTATATTGATTTGAAGTATTTGTTCAGTTGGTCGGCGATGATTTTTGCGTCGCTGGACATTGTCGCGTCAGCGGCCTGCGTGCGTGTTGGCAGGTGAGCCGAGCTCAGTCGTTGCTTTGTTCTCTCGCATGTGCAGTTGAGCTGTAGGCCTGTTCGTTAAAAGCTAGGCTTTAGCGGTTATGGCTGTTTTCCAGTTTCCTGTCGATTTTGACCTATTTTGGTAATTCGTTTGATTGAATAATAGGTGCGGTGAGTAATTGCGCATGTCGACGTTGATTGCGTTGCTTGTTGTACAGGTGTGTCTGCTCGGATGGTTGTTCAGGTAGGCCGGAGCTCTGTAGAGTCTGTATAATGAGGCGAAAACGAGATGAACTGACAAAAGAGGGCTCCTATTGAAGCGTTCTAATAGTTACTCCCAATTCAGCTGTCATTATTTTAAACGCTGGCTCGAGTAGGGCTGATCAGCTGCGGCTGCCTACAATATTATTACAGCCGCTGACTGGCAAACAGTAATCCAGTCGAACGGATGGTTACGAGGCTTACGACGATCGGTTATAGGCCTCCCTTTGTTACGTATTTACGACTATTGAAGTTATGCATATAATTAGAGGCGGAGACGTAGTCGGGTGACTTGGGTCGGCGTCTGAAGCTGGGTTTGGCCTCTGCTAGTCAGAGGATATTCGCCCAAGTATTCGTGCGGGTTTTGTCTTAGAAACCAACTGCATTTTTTCCGACAGGTCTGTATTAACGCCCTTAGGCACACAGTTTTTTATTGTTGGGTTGGATTTGTGAAATTTTGCCTAGGGATCGAAGTTTAGGATGTGAAGACAATGATGATGCAAAAGGTGCGGGGCACTACCAACGGTTAAAGAGTGCGAAGTGCCCCAACACTTTTGAAATCTTATTAGACCTATTTGTTATTAACCTGCCTATAGGCCTATTTAGTTCGCTGCAACAGTCATGTAAACATATTTAAACTGAAAAACGTCAACAAAAACAAAGAATGAAAAAGACAACTGTCCACCGTATTTGTACAGAGAGCAAAAGTGAAGGGTAAAAAGTTATAAGTTTGCATCAAATTACCGGCTGTGCTGATGCAGAGAGAGGGATTTTCATTTGAATCTAAAGATTTGTAGTTTCTTCCATGCATAGGAAGGTTTTCCCCCACTCTTTGGCCTAAAATGGAATATGAATGGGTTCTGGATGAGTAGACCTACATGGTATAACCATACAGCTACCACTCATACAACAAAGTGTGACAGAAGTTTCATGCTTGCTAGTGGATATAAAAGGCCAGGAGGTAAGATGGAGCAAAGCCAAAGATAGATTTGCATGCCAGCAGCAAAGATTTGTACTCCACGCACTCGTGGACCGGTTTGGCGCTACAGCCGGTCAAGTCTTCAGTCTGGCAGGCCACAGTAGCAACTGTTACAGTAGTCTAGTCGGGGGATAATGAGACAAGTAGCAAGGTTGGCAGTTTGTGGTGGGGGAAGAACTTATGGACATCGCAGAGTCAGCACAGAATCTGAAAGGAAGACCAGACAATATGAGAAGAACAGCTTGCTGTTGAAGATAGCTTCAAGTTTGCAAAGTTAGAAGGATTAATATACCCACACACTATGTCCAGACTCAAAGTGGCGGACATTTTATGTCTGCATTAGGCTGCACAGAGGAAGTCTGTTTTGCTATGACTGAGTTAAAGATGATTCTGTATGAATCATTGTTGGAGATCAGCATGGTGGAAATTAGGTCAGAGCAGTTGGAAGGGGGACAGAATGTAGGCCTGGGAGACAATTGTAAGCTCCTTCAGTGGGTTCAGAACAGTGGACTGGCTACCTATGACTTTGGAGCATATCACTTGAAAATTTCTGATGAATATTTTGCCTTTTAAAGGGTACTTTGGGTTCTTTGCATATTTATATTGCTTGGTGTGTTAGCTATCAAACTTTATGCAGAGTTTCCCTGTCTGAGCATTTTTGTTTTCAATTTATTATGATACCCTGCAACAAAAAATTTAATATGTGCACTTGATGCCTTAATTTGAAGATGTGCATCAATTATTATGCAATTTACTAAGTCAGGTAAATATTCATCTTAACTAGTTTTTTTAATGGAGATATCATATATGGCAGCCTCAGAGGCACATGAATGTGCTCCATTTGCTATACTCATAACCAGTCATGACCCTTAGACACCGCAGCTTAAGTCAGGTCATAGTTATCGTAAACTTGAACTTGCAATTTCTCAGAAGTAGCTACAAACAGACCTGCATATTTAAAAAATTGTAACTTTGTTACTATTTCTGATAGAAACATGCGGTTTTCACTTAATTATTCAACAATTCCTGCCAAATCCAGTGTAGCATTAAACCAAGTTTTTGATTATTTCCAACTGTGAAGTAGAGAAGGAGTTATATAAGGATTGTAGTAGCTGTGTATTATGGGCACAAAAATATTGTAGTCTTGAAAGCTTTTAATAAGTAATGAACCAAATGGAGTGGTATAAAATGTGAACAGGAGTGGTCCCAGTACAGAAATTTGTGGAATGTCGCAATTCAGGATAGTGGGCACAGAAGTGAGTTGAAGTGATCTGAAGACAGAGACAGGCACCAAAAACACCGAACCAGTGATAAAGGTGAGGAAGGAGTTTGCCATGATGAGCAGTATCAAACTTGGTAGAAAGGTCAGTGAGAATAAAAGCAATTACTTTTCCTTTGTCCGTGGATTTGATTATGCGATTGTGAACAGTAAGTAGTGAGGTTTCAGTAGAGTGGTACTTGCGTTAGGTAGATTGAAAGGTAAGGTACAGGTTGTAGGGTGAGAGGTTACAGCTCGGGCAATTAGCAACTACTTTTTCCAGGAATTTTAAAATGAAATTGAGAGTAGAGATGGGGCGATAGTTTGATAGATCATCGTGACCATGGAGGACAGGCAAGGATTGTCAGCTGTATAGGTTGAAACGTTGAGCATTTTCGAAGGGCAGTAAATGATGAAAGGCAGCTTATGATGAAAGAAACCTTAACAATAATGGCCATATGATCTAACAAATATGACTTAGAAGGAGATATTTTTAACAGCAGAAAAGCTGGACCAGGATATAAGAAGACCAAGTGTATGGCCCATGTCATGAGTTAGAAAGGACTTGTGCTGCATAAGATCAAAGCCAAGAGGAGCTCCTGGAATTTATGTGAAGCATAGTCCTGAGTATCTGTGCATATATTGGAGTAGGAGAAACCAGGAATTCAAGCAGTGATTGAAATTCAGCAAAAAAGACAAAGTGAAAGGCAGGGAAGACAGTAAACATTAACATAGGTTTCAGGATAGCAATAAGGATTTCAAACGACCTTGGGGATGGAATAGGTGAAGAGAAGCAAGCAAATTTCAGGTATAAGGAAGGCAATTTCACCACCAAATCTATCCAGTCAAGGTTCATTTAGGAGAGAAAAGGATTAAAGGATGAAGGTGGATGTGTCAGATGTTTAGAGCCAACTTTTGTTGAGAGAAATAATATCATTTATTATTCTTTAAGTCGTAATTTTGAATAAAGGGAGACTTATTTTGGATATAATGGATATTAAAGTGGCGTAAGTTAATAGTTTGAAGGTGGTAAGGACCAGGCTTAGGCTCAATGTCACCAGAAAGAAGCAACAAAGGTAAATTGGCAACAAGTACAGTAATTCCGATGGTGTAGATTTAGAGAACTAGGAGTATGGTGAATGAACAGAACAAGTCAGAAAAAAGCAATTGGATACATTAGACATAGGTTGTTGGCAGAGGAGGTAAATGGAATAGGCTTCAGAAACATGGGGAAATAAAATTGAGGCATTAGTTTCAACAGCAATGCAAGGCAGTGGTTGGGGAGACTAAGCACATAATTATGTGACAGTGAACAGGAAAGAGGGAAAATAATGAGGAGAACTAGCACAAATAATGCGTAAAGCATCATCTTAGTTTCTTCTTCCGGGACAACAAGTTATGGAGAAAGAGATGGCATAGCTGATATGGATAAATTGGATAATCTGAAAAAATTAAAAACGTACAGTGAATATGAAAGATGGAGCCTATTGTATAAAGGAGACAAGTGAAGAATCTTCAGCTTATGGGCCAGCTGATAAGCTCAATGCAATTAAAGGGCGCATGCCTATTTTAAATGTGGATCTATGTTAGAATTTTGCTAAGGAGGAGGAGGGGCTTGCTGTACCCAACAGAATTCAGGAAAATAAACAAGCTAACGAGGTAAATAGTAAGGGAGATAGGAGGCCTGCCAAATTAGGAAATAAAATAGACGTATAATAGACCAAAGTGAAAAATATGATACTTTCTTGATGAAACACTGGACTAATAACTGCTATCTATAGTTGATAAAAATTTGAGCTTTAACTCTTTAACGACTGCAGAAATAATTTTTTCCCCTACCACCTCACGACTCCACATTGTTGGCAAAAACGGCCAAAGAATCAAAATTTTTGAATTTCTGATATCTCTGTCAGTTTTTTACTTGTAGAAATAAGGTAAGCACCATTCTTTAGCATTTTATTTACTCTTCCCATTCATCTGTCAAGTTTTGAAAAAAAAAAATTTTTGGTTACTAAAGTTGCCCCAAACTGTACCCCCACAATTTTTTATATTTTTATCTTCAAGACAGTCTACAAACAAATTTTTATATTAATTGAGCACAAATAATGTGTAGAAATTGTTGCCAGATAGAACCAAAATGAAATTTTAGAAATATTTTCAAAAGTGAAAGAGATGCAGATTTTTTAGTATTTAAACCATTGTCATAAAAACTTAAGAAAATTAAAGCAAAAAAGGCTAAAAGTAAAACAGATTGAACTTATCATATCTCTGTCAGTTTTTTATATGTAGACATAAGGTAAGTAACATTCTTTAGCATTTTACCTTCTCTTTCCATTCATCTGTCAAGTTTTTAGGGAAAAAGTTTGTGGGTACCCAGAATTGCTCCCAACTGTACCACAAAAAAGTTGCTATATTTTTATCTTCAAGACAATCTACATAAAAATTTTAAGGGACAACATATGTTAAATGAGCACAAGAAATGTGCAGAAATTGTTGCCAGAGAGAATTAAAAAGAAATTTTAAAAATATTTTTTTAACTGAAAGAGATACAATTTTTTAGTATTTAGACCATTGCCATAAAAACTGAAGAAAATTACAAGAGAAAGCCTAAAAGTAAAACAAATTGAACTTGTGATGTCTCTGTCAGTGTTTGACATATAGACGTAAAGTAAACACCATTCTTTATCATACATTTTCTGGGTGAGTGAAAACTGACCCACAATCACTGCAAGCATACAGTGGCTGCCATTGTTACTGAACTCCATAGCAATGTGCAACTCGTTCATCTCACATCACTAACAGACTCATGTGATTGTGATCCATCTGACACATTTTTTCACCAGAAGAATCAACTTTCGTCAATAGATGACCATTCGTCTATAAATCGCAGAATTTCTTCCTCCGGTAAACAATGCTTTGCCATTTTGTGACATTTAAATGTCCATTTTTAGCTACAAGCTGGCCAATTTAAATGCCCATTTTGATTGGTTGTTTTTTATATATTGAGGCATTTTCCAGGGATTCCACTGATGTAGTATAGATTGAACTTATACTTATTTGCCTAAATGACATAGAATTTTAAAATTATAAGGATTACAAATAGACAAGAGGTTACGATATGACTAGCCCCACCTACTACCATTTAGTACCATGCGATTGGCTGCCGTTACTACCATTCAGTACAGTGCGGTCGGTAATGAGTTTAAAACACGTTTAATAGTAAATTTCACTGGCAGAATTTAAACCAAAACAACATGTAGTCCAACTTCCTTGCTGGTCATATTCGTTATATAATAATTATTATTTGGCAATATCCAGTAATGTTGTTCTATTGGACAACTTTAATGAATATTATAAAATTATTTATATGAAGCATTCTTTTTCAGTTAAAACAAACCTACAAAACTGAAGCTGACTGCCTTAGGATAAATAGCTGATATATTAACTTACTTGTTTTAAATGTGGCACTGTATATATATATGTATATATATATGTATATATATATATATAGTATCTTTATTTAGTATTTGGTTCCATTGAGGAAGATCAATATCAGTATAATGGCACCATCCATGACATCAGACTAGAAGGCGTTAAACTGCAAGTGTTGCAAATCTTTAATTTAAAAGTGAGTGCAACAAATTTTATTTATTACAGAATTTTGCCATGTAACAGTGTATCTAAGAATTATAACAGTGACTTTGCCACATACAGTTAAAAATTATAATAATGATAATTAGTAACTTCTAATGCAGCTGTGTCTAATGCACATGGCATCAGCCGATGGCACACCAAAGTCAAGCCGCAGTCAGGTCATTATTCAGAAGGTCAGTCCACAAGACGGAGAGGCAACCTATGGTGGAAAAGCAATTTTAAAAAGGTAAGGTTTAAGTTAAAAAAGGTCTAAGTTAAAAATGAAATGTCAGAAGCGACTGAGCAGATCGAACAGACACAGGTATAGAGTTCCAAAATTAAGGTCCAGCAACCGAAAAAACCCTTTCACAAAGAACAGTTCTAGTCCTAGTGTGATCAGGGAAAGATAATCAGATGACCTTACAGAATAATGGTAAGTCTGGAGAATAAGGACTGATTATAAGTATTGTGGTTGGCCGGAGTTCGATGTTTTCTAAATTTGAAACAGATCCTTTGCTGAATGGGAAACCAATACAAAGATTTAAGCACAGGTTTATATGCTTATGTTTTGAAGTATTTGTTGTGGCTCTAGCCAAGGAGTTCTGAACTCTGGACTTTTTTATCTTGAATTTGTGATACCAACAAGAAGCGAGTTACAGTAGTCAAGGCGACTGGAAACCAATGTGTTTGCCAAGAATATTGTGGAAGACCTGGGGACATAATGCCTAATTCTGCATATGTCGTGAATAGAAGTCATAGAAGATGACTTACAAATGCCATTTACTTAGTTTGTGAGAGACATAGTAGAATCATAAACAACGTCTAAGTCATGAGCAGCATCAGTCAACTTGACAAATGACTCACCCACAGTTTGGGATTCAAGCCATTCAAACTTATTAAGTTGGTGTGAAGTACCCAGTAGTAGAAATTCTGACTTAGAGGAGTTTCATTTGCTGCCATCCAAGACTACAGCTCCTCAAAAGCATCAGACAACAACTGCATAGCTGAGTGACAAGACAAACAGTCAAATGAAATGTAGATTTGGGTATCATCCACATGGAAATGATATCCTAGTGAATGATTGTCTAGCAGTGTACTAACAGGTGTGGTGTATAATGTAAACAAAAGAGGACCAAGGACAGAACCTTATGGAACACCACATGTCAACAAATCACTAGATCACAACAAGCAATTTTGTTGCAATAATAATTTCTTTCTGCGGCAGAGGTTTTCTTATAAAGTTCCTATAAAGTTGTGATTTATTGTCACATGTAACCATATTGTACATAATATGGTTATGGGCAAAGGCACATACTCAACTAATAAAATTGCTAATACTAATAAAATTCATTTTGATTTTGTGGAGTTTATAGAATTTTTCAGTCCATAAAAACATGGAAGCTACACAGGATCCTGAATTGTTTTTGTGCAGCATTCTATTGCTTTCAAGCATAGGTTTTGTAGAAGTTGTGGACCATTTTGTTCTAATGTGTGGTGTAATGGGAAGCTAACATTACTTTGTGGGCAATTTTTCAGAGATATATTGGACATATTGCTGTATCAGAGATGATCATCCTGTGGATGTATGCAGTGATGAATGTGTGACAAGCAGAGAGAAAGGAATTGAAATGAATAATAATTCTCTTTCAGCAGAAACTACATTATCGCTGAATCTTCTGAATATGGAATCCAGTTTGCTTGACCAGAATACTGTTTCTATTATCCGATCTCCAAATAAACAGTTCTATTATATGGCAGCTCTTGACAATAAAGATTTGGAACAGTTCTGTATGACAACAGCATTCAGATTCCAAGATAATGTTTTAGGATGCAATTCAAATGAAACAGTAAATGGTTGGCATCATCATTCCAGTGAACAAGTTTCCAGTGACAATTTTACTCAGACACCTTTTGTTGAACCAGATGATCAAATTCAAAACTGCTCTTGTTATCCAGTTTCATCTGAAATATTGGCATTTGATGCACAAAGTGACTCATGTCCTGAGCTACTGGCCACCAGTTCAGAAACTGTTTTGCAGATAGATGGCACTAGGAACAACAGAGTTGCCTCTGTAGAAGGCATGTCACATGACCAGGCTCACATTAAAAACAATGTTGTAAACACTATCAGTATGGCCAAACTATCTGATGCTTGCCACAGATCAGAAGATTATTTAAGTTCTCTTCACAAAAATTCAAGGCAGTCACCAGGGAAGTGCATTAGGAAGTCAGAGTCATTTTACAATAATTGTAACAATGTGCAGAAGGACTGTGGGCTGAGGCTGAACTCTGATATTGCAACCACTAAGCAGTACAGCACTGAAATGGATTCTGAGATTAATAGTGGAAGTGTAATTAGTAACAGTTCCACTGTAAAATCATGTTGTGGTCAGTTGAGTTCACATCCTGCAGAATGCCATCATGTGAACATTGGGAAAAATAGCATGAGTGAGAATTCTGATAGCAAAGGAGATTTGGAAAGTTCTGAAAATGAATATGATCTACAAACAAGTGGAATTACAAGTACTGATCATGATTCGGCTGCCATTGACCAGACCTGGGATGGATATCAGGTAAACCTGCAACCAACTGTTGCATTCATTTACAAGTTAGTTACTAAGCAACTAAAGTTAAAAATTTGATTATCTGTTCTGGCTGTTCAGATGTTTCTGTGCCTGAGAAAAGTCTCACAGGTTTACCTGATAATTACAAATAATGCACTCTGAAGGCAAGTAGGCTTAAAATTGACCTAAATGAGTTCTTTGCGTATATATTCCTTGCTATATTAGCTACCTAACTGAAAGTTCTAATTTACAGTGATGCTGTCTAAGTATTTTTATTTTTCTATTTTATTGTGATGCTCTGCAACAAAAAATTAATTTAACATGTCCTCTTGGTGCCCTAATTTGAAGACTTGTGTATTATGCAATTTACTAAGTCAGGTAAATATTCATCTTAACCAGTTTTTTATGGAGATATTATATATGGCAGCCTCAGAGGCACAGGAATATGCTCCATTTGTTATACTCATAACCAGTCATGATCCTTAGACAGCACAGCTTAAGTCAGGTCATAGTTATCATAAACTTAAACTTGCAATTTCTCAGAAGTAGCTACAAACAGACCTGCATATTTAAAAAATTGTAACTTTGTTACTATTTCTGATAGAAACATGCGGTTTTACCTAATATTCAACAATTCCTGCCAAATCCAGTGCAGCATTAAACCAAGTTTTTGATTACTTATTTTCAGCTTAGTGAGGATTTTTCTAAGGCATGATCACACATATGTCAGGTTAAAGAAATATTTTCTGAGGCAGTGCTTTTAACAGGTTCCTAAAAAGTACTGTATATATATATATATATATATATATATATATATATATATATATATATATATATATATATATATATATATATATATATATATATATATATATATATATATATATATATATATATATATATATATAATGTACAATTCTCTTTCTCCTCAAACATCTGAATAAACATTCTTGGTTTATTTTAAGATGCACCTTTTGAGAGCTGTTAGGTAGTTTTGTTGCAGTGCCTTTGTGAGATTCTGAAAATGTGCTATATAAGTGTTTGGATACATACCTACATACGTGAGTGCATAACCGTATACAATAATTATATATGTATGCATACATAATGGTTTTTGGTATTACTCAGTCTCACTGGGCCTTGCTCTCTCTTGGTTTTCCATGTGGTTCTATCTACGGCTGTACTCTGTATCCTCAATCTGCTGATCAGTATACTGATGACAGCCAGGTATACTGGTATATCCATGGTCAAACTGTAGATGCAATTTTCTTAGTGGAGAAAATGCTTCAGTTGTTGAAGATGCTTCATTCCTTGATGTCGTCTAACCACCACCGATTGAACCCCAGGAATACATATTTAATCTGGCTTGATTCCCATAAGCAGATCTAGAAAATTGATATGCCTTGTCTGCAGCATTGCTTCTAACTATGTAGGGACTGTTCCACCAAATCATGATCAGGGTGTGACCTTGGACCTGGAATTGACCTTCTCTGAGCACTTGAGTGTTTGTCAGACATGGTTCTAACATCTTGACAGATCTGGACATATTGTTTAACAAATTTCATATCAATAATAATCATAACTACAGGTTTTATTCTAAGTTTGCATGAAAGACACTTCCTAATTCTAATATTGGTCTGTACTGCAACAACTCGTCTGCAGGCTGAATAATAAGCATTTAATAACCCAACCTGCTGTAATTTGGCTCTTTTAGCAAATGGATGCAGCAGAGTTGGATGCAACAGAACTTCAAGAGCAGACTTCAGTGCAGATCTGCTGATGGGGTGCTGGAGTATTCCACATTTCAGTGGTGGACCATTTCACCAATACCTGGTGGAGCATTCCACCTTTTCCACAATGGACCATTCCACCAATAACTGGTGGGCCATTCCACCAATAACAGGTGGAGAATTACACGTTTGCAATTCTGGACTATTCCACAACCTATGGTGGGTGGCTTGGTTCCACCCTCTGAAAAGGTGGAAAAGCCACTTAAATATTGGTGGTCCAATGAGACTACCAAATTGGTGGAACTTTCCATGGATTTTTTGCTGCCATTGTTCCTTGGCCTTGATGCAACACAGTCAGTGAACCACGAACATGGTGTCATCTGTCAGCTCTGGATGGGATCTTTTGGTTGGGCTCTGCATACTTGTGGGAGTCCACCATTGGTGACTTGTCTAGTTATCTGAGCATTGCTTACTAACCGATGAACTTTCTGCTCTTAATGACATTTAACATTGCTTTGGATAGTGTAGAGAGCACCTCTGATTACTTCTGGAGTGGTGCTATATAAATTTCCAATTACAATTACAATCCAACTAGAGATAATTTTTTTACACCTCAGTGACCACAACTCAGTGCTTACTGATGAACTTTCTGCTCTTAATTACATTTAACATCGCTTCAGATAGCATTGAAAGTGCCTATGATTAGTTTCTCCAGAAGAAGCCCTGTATAAATTTCTAATTGCAGCTAAAATTGCAACTAGAGATCATCTTTTCCCACCCCAGAGAACCACAGGAGCTGTCTTTATTAATATAGGTCAGATCAGAGGTCAAATGCAAGATACCCCACAACCAAA
This sequence comes from Norana najaformis, assembly GCA_964023275.1. NCBI lineage: Eukaryota > Metazoa > Annelida > Clitellata > Crassiclitellata > Hormogastridae > Norana > Norana najaformis. The sequence goes on along the minus strand of OZ029913.1, from coordinate 48,925,667 downwards.
ACTTAAGGCAACCTGTAAGGTGACCAAAAACAAAAATATACAGTCAAGCTTAACTACAATTCAATCATAATCGTATTGTAATATCAAGATTTTGACAGCGCGCAATGAAAATCATGTCACGGGGACGAACTTATTCACAGGTGCTCAGTCAAAACAAAATCGATAGGCAAAAATGGTTTGGTTCCAGGTCAAGGTCCAAAAGTCAGGTAGAGAGACATCGTGGCAGCTATGATGGATAATGTTTGGGATTGGAGTGGGAAGAGAGAAAAGAGGAAGAAGGGGAGTCGGAAGAGGATCTGTGAAAGAGGAATGTTTTCAGTTTTTGAGTGAAAGGCCAATTGCAGAAATTGCAAGGGATGGAGCATAGATGAGTATGTATGATGGGTTAGATAGCTGTTGTAGTTCAACATATGCATTCTGATGCAATGTCATCGTTTCAAAACCCTTTACAATTGCAATTAAAATTGAACTGTAAGAGCATTCATCAATTTATGTAGTCAAACAAATACATTTTAATCAATCTCTTACAGCATCAATTTATATATTAACAGTACTCCAGCTGCTGCAACCTTTGACCAGTCTATGCAAAGCAGTAACAATCAACAGCAATTCTTCACCAATCAAAGTTGTAGCCAAGCAATTATGCAGCCATATCTGAATTACCATCCTGATAATCATAATTTACAGTACTGAGGCTAATGCCAATATCCAGCACAAGCTTAAACTTTCCAGGGCAGTGCTTCATTTACTGCTGTAGTTTGAAGCTCTATTGATGCAGTGTCTAATTGCAGTTGGACATCCTGTTGAGGAATTGAAACTGACTGATCCATGTAAACTGTTACAGGCATGATTCTAAGTAAACACTCAAGGCATGCACCGCCAAGGTTTAAGCCAATGCTTCATTCTTGATTATTGGATAGCAGCATTCATGGACCTTTTACTTGTGGCTCAAGTAACATCAAGATGTTCGCTTCATCTGCTACCCGAAACAAGCTCACTGGCACAAAATTGTGAAGCTTCAACTGCAATGCAAATTGCTAAATCAAAATCAGATGGCCATAAAATTGGGTGAGAAGCTAACAGTGACTTCAAATCCACAAAAAACTTTCTCAGCTTCAGGTGTGAGAAGAAAAAGTTTACACTTATCTACAAATTGATTAAAGTGAGGGTGATCTCTGATTAATGTTGTGGTTACTTTCTATAACATCCACCCAACTCAGAAGTGACTGGATGGACCTGCCTTTATGCTGAGGTTGAAAGAAATTCAAAGACCTTTGACCATTTGAAATCAAGACTGAATACATTGTAACCCAGTGTGATGCCCCGAGAAATCCAATTCAGCATTCAAAAAACACTTTCTGAAGGTCAATGTTCCCTTAGCGTCAGAAATTCTATTTTTAAAACTTGCCGGAGATGACAAGGATGATTGGACTAAGAACAACCAAAATTATGAAATCGTGAAGATTTGCATCACAAAATAGTCTAAGATCATGAAACTTTTTTCTAACCAAACAAGGTAAAGTAGCAGGAGCATTTTGCAGTCCAAAAGCAATCTATTTCAAGAGAAAATAAATTATATAACTTGTATATGGTGTAGCAGAAACAACAGTGGAACAGGTTTCTTATCCAAGAGTTTCTCTTATTTCTTATTGGTCATGCCCAAATTTGTCTGAAATTCAGCTTTCCCACTTTATCACTTAAAGACTACACTCTGGGCATTGGAAATGGGCCTAGAACTGTGACGGAATTTACCTTCCATAAATCTGTACAAAGACATCTTGCATCGTGCATTTTCAGGATAACCAGTATGGGTGAAGCCAAAGAACTTTCAGAGCGCTTCACAATTTTCAAATTCACGAGTTCTTCAGTTTCCATTTTACCTTTTTCAGTTTCACAGAGTGCAACCAGTGTAGATTTTGTGCAACTGGATGTGGACCAGGAACAAGCTCAGTATGATGAACAAGCAGATCAACTGTCCAAGACATGTCACGGAATGTCTGCCTGCCTGACTCTTCCTGCCTAGTGATTTTGTTTTGACTGAGCATCTGTGAATAAGCTGGTTCCCTTAACTTAGCTTTCACTGGGTGCTATAGAGATCTAAATTTTATGAAATTATGATTACGCTTACTACTGCACGCAGGATCAAATTCAGAAAGTCTAAGACCATGGATGGGAACTTTCAAAATATGCAAAAGCACCCAAGGCAAAATTTTATCCCATGAACCAGGGAAGACTTCAGCCAGCATAAGATGAAATCTTTCACATGAGCCATTTGTTTGATGATAATATGGACTTATTTTAAGTTGTACAGTTTGGCAGGCGTTAATCTGTCCTGACTAGTGATCATACTACCGAAATTCATATTTCAGAGTATGTTAGAGATAACTACACTGTTCCTTATAACTTGGCCCAAGTTAAATTCTCTTCTTGCATTCTGTTGCATTCTGTGCCTGTTTTGTTCCCTCAGAAAGCCATGTTTGCAGCGCTTTTGAGAGCTGCTTAAATTGTGCTCTCTGTAAATCCAGACACATACATAAGTGCATTGCTTAATAAGTTATTGCAGTTAACTTACCGGTATTTGACTGCACCATAAAGAATATGGTTTTTGTTCATGTTTGAAGAAGAGTATAAGAAGCTTGTCTTTGTCATATAGAAACAACTGTGTGAGATACAACAAGTAACAGTATGTTTGTTTCTGTGCTTGGAAGGTGCCTCTGTATGTAGCCATCAGTGATGATTCCACTGAAGATAAACTGGATGCAACTTACCTTCAGGGAGACTGGCAGCAACTGACTGATGAATTCATGGATTTCAGTGACTTGGAAGGTCAAGATAGCAGTTCATGTAGCCAGGTGAGCAAATGGTCATTTTATTTTAAAAATTTATTTTAAAATAGTCTAGATGCCTTCTTCATTAATTTATTAAAATTAATGTGTTTTGTACTAAAATAAAAGTTTTATTTCTTATAATTAGATATTGAAAATGGAAATACTTCTGCTTGCAGCGAATTAGCTTTCCCCCTTTTACAATACTTTTACTTTGTTAGAACTGATTCTTAAATCAGTTGCTCTGCTGGTTCCCTTTCTCCACTACTGTGCATGATCTGGGATGACATTTAATCTCTTGTGCCTGAACCCATCTAAAAGAGAATTATGCTTATTGACCTATGCAACCAGCTCAAGAAAATTCCGGACCCCGCTATCTCCATCGGCCTGGACTCTGCCTCCACCCACACCTTTAATACTATCTCTCCTGTCCACACTTTAATTGTAATATTTGACCAAAACCTTACCTTATCTGATCATATTACCCATCTTTCCCGCATTCTTGCTTTAGGCATATCTGCAACCTTTGCAGAATTCACCTTATGCTTGACTTCAAAAATGCATCTACCATTGCCACATCCATAGTCCATGCAAACCTTGACTACTGCAATTCAGTTTTCGTCAATGTAGATACCGCTCAAATAAACCGCCTTCAGAATGCTCTTGCTCATGCTGTCACCAAAACTCCCAAACACTATCAAATCACTTCTGTTTTCAAATCATTTTACTGGCTTCACTGGTCTCTGCCTGACTTTTGGATCTTGACCTGGAACCAAACCCTTTTTGCCTATCGATTTTGTTATGGCTGAATAAGCTGGAACCCGTGACGTGGGTTTCGTTGGGCGCTGTAGAAATCTCGGGACTACAATTACAATAAATATCTCATGGACACTGCTTACTATATTTAATTGATTTAGAGCTCATTAAGAAGTGCAGAGATGTCTTAATCTTTTCCAGAGCTGCAGAAGTAGTGGCGCTGGCAACTGCGTTGTTGACTGCCTAATCACTGTTTGTGGTTTCTTACAGCATCAAGCATCTGAGCTTGATTCTGACACAGATGCTGAGGAACTCCTTCACCTGATCAAAGAATCTTCTGATGCTCTGCGGCTGACAAGATTATCACTCAGTGAGCTGAAACAAACAGATGGAAGCATTCGATCTTCATTTCATGTAATTATCCACAAACACTATCTCAGTCAAAGAATTTGTTTCTTAGAAGGGTCTATCACAATTGTTAAACTCCAAATTTCTGTAATTCTACTTAAACTTAAGTGTAGAGCACCAGCTTATTGTTCCAGAGGTGAGGTGCAGTATGGGAAGTTGATTAGTTAGAGAATTTCAGATGAGTAGTGACTGGGTAAAGGTTAAGAGTGAGGTAAGAGGTCAGTTGGATAGAGCAAGATATTTGGGCATTGAAGAGTTACAAAGATGAATGGGTTGGGAGTTTTGCAGAGGGCTACAGGTTAGTGAAAGAACTTTGAATTGCATATGTTGGGTGATTTTCAGCCAGTGCAGTGATTTAAGGATAGGAGTAATGTGGTGATGCTTAGGTGTTCTGGTGTGAGCTGGGGCAACTTCATTTTAAGCAGTTTGAAGGTGCTTGTTATGATTTGATTCAGGGTTAAGGAGTAGAAAGTCACAGCTGTCCAGCTCAGAGGTAACCATGGTGGTAGCAATGGTTTAGGCAGTTAGATCGATTGTGCCTGAGGTCATGAAAACAAATGAAGCAGGTGTGAGACAAGTTAGAAATGTTATTTAAAAAAGAAAGATCTGGGTTGTAAATGATGCTGAGATTGCAGACAAGTGAAGCAGAGGTAAAAGTTAGAGTGCAGGAAGCAGTAGATAGTTTCTGGTGGATTCAGGGATTGCCTTAATCTGCGCTTGTAGACCTAGGATAATGAATTCAGTTTTGACAGGGTGGAAGCATAGAGGCTCACAGACATCCATTTTGAGATTTAATTGACAAGATAAAGCAGGTGAGTGATGGAAGAGGAAATGAATTTGGAAAGAACGATTTGAAGATTTGGGTGTCATCTTCTTAAAGATGGTGGTTGCCTGAAGAGGATTCTATGAGATGACTCAAAGGTAGTATCTTTGCAAACTGAAGAGAAGTAATCCTTGGACAGAACCTTGATAAAAACAGAACTGACTGAGAGTGGAAGGAGTTGCAAATGATAACCTGATATGATAGCTTTTACAGATAAGAATTAGGGAGAACAGTGAGGCAGGAACCAAAGTAGCAGTATCAGAGATGCCAAAGCAAGGACGATATGCACAGAAAGAGTAAGGCATGATTTACGGTGTCAAAAACAGCAGGTGTCAAGAAAGATTCTTTCAGCTAGGTTGGAGTAAGAAAGGTAATTGGACGACAGCGGATATAAGAGCTGGTGAGTGGGGATCTGCTGAGTAGACCACAGTATGTTACATGATCTCTTCAGTAGCACACTTGGCCTCTGTAATCTAACAACTGCAGGTTTGAACCTGCTGAGCATGCTTCTTTTAATAACCCTGGACAAACGGTTCTTGCAGATTTCTCTGTGTCATCAAGCAGTATAATTCAGTGCCAGATAAGCTGGGAAGAAAAGGGCATGTCCTGCAAATTACTGGCCCAATTTTCAGGTTTTTGGGGTTTGTTCACTATGGGCTTAGTGGCCAAAGAGTACCTCCCATATTTTCAACTAGGGAGCTTTACCTTTTTAAAATGGAGAGCTGGACTTGTGATGCAGTAGATGGTTTTTAGCTTCAAAGCTGATATGGGTATGTGAAGAATGGCACAATTTCTTGGCCGAAGCATTCAGTTGAAGGTATCTGGTGGTGTAGATACGATGGTAGCTGAGCTTCGTTCATATACAGATGAACTTGTCATTTATTTGGAACTCCGACATCCATTAGGCTAGCAAGAAGCATTTTGAGAAGCTCTTGAAAGGCCCTCTATAAATGCCCAGGTACATTTGCAGAACATTTGTTTGAAGTCATCATATCCAGGGATTGATTTATAGAGGGAAAGGTAAAGAAAGATAAAGCCATGTTTCAGTGTCTTTCAGACATCATCATCATCATCATTTTTAATTTTATATCGGAGACAGTCAAAACAGCCAATTTTAACCTAATACTGGAAATTTCGTATGCAAAGAAAGTCAAGAATTTATTGGCAAGCTCTTGGGTAGTCAAGTATACAGTAGGGACTATGTTTAACCTTTCATGATGTAATAGTTTTTGAAGCCATCCACGGAGTCTTAGATGAAGTTGAACTCTCAGAGATTAAATTAGTTATAGATGCAGATTTGGCAGACGAAACAAGTTTCTGCACATGTTGAACATGGAGGGTACTGCTACCCGTCCGACTGACTTGCCCGTGTGTAGTCATACGGATTATTGTGGAAGAAGTACACTAATGGATGTCATCTAATTGGTTCCAGTTGAACCAATGAAGATGCAGTACATGGATAGAGAACAATCCATGGCTGACCATGTGAACTCTCTGTACAGGTCCTGCTACTACCAACTGCCCCAGTTGTAGGTCATTTGGTGCAATAGTCTGCCATTTAGTGCCATAGTAATTCTTGTACCTTCGATTATTCTGACATACTTCAACTGTTGCAAGGCCATCTTTGCTGACCTGTTGAAGTTCAGAATCTGTCAGCTTCAGTCCATCTTCAGCTGCTTTGCCCAACTGCTGGCCAGTCTGCCGAAGTTCTTTCATATATTGGATTATAGGAGGTAAACACTCCACCAATTCCCCATCAAGGAGAGAATAAAGTCAAGATTCTCCTTGGAATTGTTGCATTCTGCTGCTCACGGAGAATGCAGGTGCCGCACTTTCGCCCATCATGCCTTCTCTTGTCTTGAATTTTCCACTTGGATCAGTCTTCTGCTGCACATGTGAACTGTTGCATTTGACTCCATTCTGCCAACATTTTCAGACTGCCTTAAAATGCACTTGTTCGGATCAGTTAGAAAGTTAGATAGTCATACATGCAGTGCTCTGGGAGGTACTTAAAACATGCTATATTGAGTATCAGTGAATACAATCTACCATATTCCTGTGGTGTACCTGCCAAACTTGTTGAACATTTTAAAGCTCTGGTATCTTAATGTCATGTATGATAAAAAATATTTGATTAAAATTTATGTTATTTTGAAGGGAGATAAAACTGCAGCTTTAATATATCACTTAAATGAAGTGTCTTGATCATTGTTGTTTGAAGAGGGAGCCACTAGCAACATGCACAACAAACATTAACTGTTTGAAAGACTTGCTTTGCATTGAAAACCAAAGAGATTGGATTGACGTCAACCAGCTTTCAGGTAATTCCAGAGCTGACACCTCTAAAATGTATCTTTTTTCACATTTCTATGCTGTTAATTAGTGCTGTGTTGGTTAGCAGGGAAAACTGACTGTTAGTGATTTTTACAGTGGTTATAACACAGGTGAAATGTTTTATGAACCTTTTATGTTATGTTAAGGCTATTTTTGAAGAAGTGGGTCTTTAATCTGAGTCTGTTCTCGACAGGAAGCCAATACAGTGCGGTCCAATACGAGCAAGAATATTGACAGGCTGCCCATACTTTTGATGGTGCTATTAAGGAAAGACTATAGCTGACCTACCTGAATTTCGGCAGGCCTGCAAGGACAGAATTGCGTTAGTCCAAGCATGTCTAGATAAACAAGTGGACCAATGTCACAGCCGTGTCAAACGATACACTTCGACAAATGATCCTGATCTGATTCTGCTAATACTTCTCCACCTTCCCGTCACCTCACCCTTAAAATTTGGACATTACCTCATAGTCCAAGCTGCTATGCCCTTCTAGAATAAATTTCTGTGGACAAGCTGCTCTGGTCAGCATGACCTCACTCTCTCAAACAGTCTACTAGACAACGCTCTAGTTTCTAGTTGTCTTGATTATTGTTACTCACTTGCAGCATCACAAAGTTGAATCTGAAAAATTTACAAATGCTTACTCCTTGGTCAGAGCTATAATGAAAACCCCCAAATTCCAATACATGTAGCTTCGCATATCGGTCGAGGCTATATTTCTGAGATTTGAATCTTGGGCTAGCACGGTCTCCACATGGGGACCTTAAGTGGCTTGGTGCCCATTCAAATAAATTAAATGCAAAATGAGCAGGGTCAAGGCCACACAGTTGTTATATGAAACCATGACCTCTGTACTGTATTCATTGCAGTAGCTTACTGTAGAATAAAGAATCCAGTTTAAAACTTGTTGCATAGTTTATAAAGCAATACACACTGCCAACATTACAACTGTAATGTACAACAGCCAATCATAGTTGTAAATGTAATTGTAATCTCAAGATTTCTACAGCGCGCCAACTTATCTTTTGTCTTTGCTCAACTCTCAGGTTCACAAATACTGCACTTGCTCACTGGATGATTTGCCTCCTACTGTGTCCTAATCCAAAACTGCAAAGTTCCTGGTCTTTCTCTGTTCATAGGCTCTGGCATTCGCTGCCTGTTTCTGTCCACTCTGCTGGTTCTGTAACGTTGTTTAGGCCAGGACAGGAATCTCATCTGTTTCCAGTTGCTTACCCCCTGTAACCCATCTTCCAGTCTTAGGGGCATCATGGATCTTAACTGCATGGCTCTGTCCACTGGACTGCAAGTTTGGAATGTGATTTGTGTAGAATCGGCCGTCGACTGATGCCCTGTGCAATACGATTACAGATTAGATTGGAACAGTCTTCCTTTAGAAGTCCAGACTGTTTTGGCTAATGCACAAGAAAGTTTCAGCTAAATTTAAAATGCGCCATTTTAGAACTTTTACATAGTCATATTCCAATGCTTTTGAGAGGCACTAAAAGGTGCTATATAAATACTCAGATACATATATACATAGAAAGAACACATTCCTGGTAATGTTGTTTTGAATCATAATTACTGAGTAACCATGACTTTCAGATCTGCTGAAGCAATGGAAAAATGTTGAGTCAGAATTTCTTCGCCTAACTTCTCGGGAAGACCTTTCGATTTCGTGTCCAGATGTCATCGTTGATGTTTCACCCGATGCTTCACCTGATGCTTCACCAGTTTTCCAAAAGACCAACAGTTGTTCTTCAGTAAGTCAGAATTATTGTTTACAGCAATTTTCATCAATTAAAATTTTGCTGATTGTTGTAAGTGTAGAGTACACTTCACAAAGTAGGCGGGATGACGTGCTGTGTGGTTTCGTAACATGGGGCATGGAACTTTATTTTGACCTTCTGAGTATAGTCAGTCTCATCCTGTCCTCAACAGGGGTGGTGTCCCACCAATATGCTGATGACACCTAGGCTTACACCCATGGTCCGGCCACTAAGGCGGTCTCACTGGTCTGGACAATACTTGGGGCATCAGCGAATCTTGAGGCTTGGCTGAAATCTAATCGCCTTTGCCTAAATTCTAACAAGACCCAAATTATCTGGCTCGGCGGTTCTGTCCAACTTTTAAAGATTGATAAGATGAGCTTTTCTTTATCTTTTCCCCATGTCTCCTTTTGCTCTTCAGTATGCAACCTGGGAGTGACTCTGGACCAATAGCTCACACTGCGGGAGCACAGAAAGAACGTCTATCGCTTTTGCTTTTATCATCTACAGCAAGTTCACACCATCCGATGCTCCCTCACGACCCAGGTTGCAACTACCCTGGTTTGTGCATTCATCTGCTCGAGAATTGATTTTGGCAATGCCATCATCTTAGGCCTAGGATCCTACACTGCGCAACTCCAGTCTGTCTTGAATGCTGTGGCTTGCCTGATTGGCCACATTTCTTTATGCTAGAACAATTGCATTGGCTCCCAATATGGGAGCATATTCTCTTCAAAATCTTGACCCTTGTGCGGAACTGTCTTGTTGGCTATGCTCCGTTATATCTAAGGGAGCTCTGCATTCCCCTTCCTTCTATTCCTGGCCGCAGACCACTGCGTTCGTCGGTTCAGGGTGATCTCGCCATCCCTCTAGCTCAAACTGCCACTGCTCAGTGCCGCAGCTTCGCTTTTGCTGGCCCTGCTTCTTGGAATGACTTACCTGCTGACCTTCAACAATAGCTTTTCTTCCTCTCCCCCTCCATCTTCCGTAAGCGCTTGAAGACCCTAATAGAGGTGCTCCCGGGCCTCCGATGAGGCTACCTTGAAGCGGCGCTTTACAAATTTACGATTACGATAGTAGGCTAAATATGCCAGCAACTGTAGCAGTGAGCTAAATTTAACTTTTAAATAACACTCACAAAACACTCTCAAAATTCGTGCGGCTGAAACAAACTGGTTGTGTGTGCTGTCCTCAGAAGTTGTGTGCATGCACACATGCAGCTTAGAGGGAACAATGAACTTGGTGCAGACACCTGCTGTCTGACTGAAGTTGATGTTCAAGATACAGATTTTAAAGAGATATTACACAACGTTTTGAAACTACTTTTTCTTTAACCCATTCCAACCTGAATTTCCCCCCACCCCGAAAATGAGTAAATTGACATAACATGTGGTAGAATGGCAACAGTGCAACAAGGGTTACAGTTAAGTATAATAATGCATACATTTCTGATTCAGCAGACTTCTGGCTATGAAAGTCATATCTTATTGTGAACAAAAGATGGTTTTCAGTATATAGGAGCCTTAAAATGCCAGAGTGTGAAGAGCACTGATGCACAGATGAACATTTCTTGCAACAGGTAACAGTCTTGGTGTTTTTGTGTTTGCCAGTCTGTGGATTTTTTTGCTTGGCACAGACTCTGCACCTTTGTTGGATGGCGTCTCTTGCTGAGATTGCAAAGCATACTTTTTAGTTTTCTAAGCCAGTGTCGATAACAGTGTCACTGATGTACAGTCCTAAGAACTTGGAAGGTTTTTCAAAGTGGCAAGTAGTGTCTGAAGGTCCTGGTGTTCCAGTAAATGGAATGTCCTTTCTGGAAAATGCCTTTTGCCAGTTCCAGTGGTCATTGTCAGAAGCTGCTGTCGACTGGTTGAGTGATGTCTCACCAGAGTGATCATCTGAACATTGACCTTCATCATGACCTTGACCATAACCATGACCTCTACAGTGACTTGATCCACCTCCAACATTGACACTGACAGGTATGTGATCTTCAACAGGTCCAGATGATGCCTAGAAATGGAAAAATTAAAAAAATCTGATTTAGAAAGGATGAACAGAAAAAGCATCGTTCACCATCAATCAGCTGATCAACCAACATGCCCACTTTTGCTATCAAATTATTTTCATTATGTAAATTTGCTGTAATCGGGTATCAATAACTATCACTAGGCTTTCAATCAACATGATCACAATATTTTCACCTCTTATCTGTCAAGAAATTTGCACAGGAGAAAAACAAGATAAAACAGAACCACATTGCTTACCTTTCCAATTTCTTCATCATTCAGCAGTGCCAAGTCCAACAGGCACGGTTCGGTATCAGACTTCGCACTGCAACGCAGACTAGGCTTATTCCACATAAGGTGCCGACCTTCAAATCACCAATAAATTTATCGTCCAATGATGAAACTCATCGTCAGTATCATGCAAGTACTCGTCAAAACCTCTGATACTGGTGTGCCCTTTCCCATGATTTCAAAGCCTTTATTCCCACAAGAAAACTATCGGGCAACAAATTTGATACCAGAATGGCAAAAATCTTCCAGAATCAACATTGATGCTTTTTTTAGGTATGACATAGATAAACTATAATTATTCCCTAGTCTTTTTCATTGCCTCCTATATCGGGTTGCTAGCGACCTGATTGGGCAGAACGGGTTAATTAAGTGAGATTTCTCATTTTATTTAGTTCCATGGTTTAATATTTTTAATGTTCTCATTCAAAGTATACATATTTTTGGATATAAAATTATGTATGCATACACACATACGTACATATGTACATATATGCCTGCATACATCAGAATGTATGTTTAAGGTTAGATTTGACTTAAGCATGACATTGACATTTGGTTTGAGCTAAATCTACCATCAGTGTTCATTTATTTTTCAGTTAGGCTCTTTCTTATGTTAATATATTAAGTTTCTTCTGTTTACAGTCTAAAAACAACTCCGTCGGCTCTTTCAACCAGGAGATTAACATGACTCTGTTGGAATCAACAAGTTCTTCAAGCTGCTACTTTAATTGTGGCAGCAAGAGTTTTTTCAACAGGTAATATTTTGTGTAAATTAATAAAAAGAGGTTGAAGTAAATTGAACAATATTCTATAGAAGTTACTCTTATAATTCTCTTCATTATAATTATAACATTAATTGTTAAAAAAGTTGTTACCTGCACAGTCACGTCATGTAGAGCGGTTGATCAGCTGCTCAGAAATGGGCTACCCTTAAGGCTTTCCCTTGAGTCCTACAGCTAACATGCTATCTTGAGGCAAACTCCGTCCTACCTGAACAACAAAGCAGGGAGGCAGTGTACAGATTATGCTGGTTTTAAATTTCTTGTCATTTGTGTCTTGTTTCTTGTTTTACATATATTTTGTGATCTTTAACAGTTAAATTATCGACTTTGGTATTAAAATCTTTATTTTTTGGTTAGCTTGTTCTTTTCTTCTGAGATAAGTTTCAAATATTTATTTCGTCTTTGTGGTGATTTGTTTGCCCTTTGTGCACTTGCCACTGGCTGACCTGCACTTTCTGTGCTTCATGACTTGGATGGGCACAGCAAGCCCCTCCACATTCTGTTAAGTTTATGAATTGTAATTGTAATTAGAAACTTCTGTAGTGCCGGTGTATAATATGCAAGGTATCATCTGATGGTGCACCAAAATCAAGCTGCAGACAGGTGAATATCCAGAAAGTCAATCCCATGAAACAGAGAGACAGCCTATGGGGATAAGAAATGCAGTGAATTGCTGAATGAATGCAGCAGACAATGGCAGTGATCCAGGTCAGTAGATTGCAATGATGTTAAGTAGACCTTAAGATGTTGAAATGAAATCCAAAAGGTCTTTATGTGGGAGGCTGATGATATTAGACACAGGTGGAGCTGATCTCTGCAGTGCAGTCTCAGTAGCAGACCAGTGCCACATCTAGACAGCTACCAAGATGTCCAAGTTGAGGCTGTTGATGGCTTTGGCTGCGGAAGTGTATTTGTTACCAAGACTTTTGACATTCCACTTGCTGCATCACATGATTTAACCTTTGAATTACGATCACTGCCGTATGCATTTCATATGATGACCATTCTGGTTGACTGCCTCACAGTGACCATGGTTGCCAGATGCACAATGCAAACACAGTCTTCCTAACAGCATGTGCAACTTTGTAATCGTTATATGTACATCTGTCTGGAAGAGGCTGACACTCTTCTCACAGTGCAAATGCACAAAGTTTCTAGATATAACCACAAAGTTCTCATGCAAATTTATTGAAAATTTTATAAAATTTTGGTAGCAGTATGTCCCAAAATACTGATGGTATGTCCAGGTTACAAAAAAATGGTGAAGACCAATTAAAAGATTTGTTTGCACCAAGATCACTGGTGTTTGGTCTTTATGTGCTGAGTGTATAAACACCAAATATGACGATCTTGGTGCTCGCTTATAAATAAAACCCACTCATATATGCGGACTATATTTATAAGCATGTGTATTGTTATTAGCACTGCATGATTTGATTTGAATTTTGATTCTCTTAGGCACTCTGATTTGATTTTAATTTTTAAAATGATTTGCATGTTCATATTTTGAGTCAGTTGTTACCCAGCCAGTGAGCATGACAATAGCAGTAGTGAGCAAAATGCAGCAGCAAATTTCAAATTTACTGTTCACCTGCCAGTGCTTTTGATAGGTCTTTGAGGACACTATATAAATGCTTTGATATATGCATACATACATATATACATATTTTAATTGTAATTGTAATCTGACATTTATAAAGTGCCACTTCAAGAATAGACTCATCAGAGGCGCTCCTGACCCGAACCAGTGAGACCACTGTCAAATAATACAGACTTCAGCCTCTTGCGAAACTGCGGAAGGGACAAACAGGAATTCAAGTCGGAGCTCTCGGGAAAGACGATTCCAGCTATTAGGTCCAACATAGGCAAAGCTTCTAGACTGCGCTGTAGCAATGCGCATACGAGGGACAGTCAGGAGTCCAAGGGAGGCCGACCGGAGAGTGCTACTGCCTGTAACCGAGGAGACCGAAATGCAGAAGTCCCTAAGATATAATGGAGCAGAGCCAACGAGACAATTACGCATAAGGGTTAGGATCTTGAACCGGATACGCCGCTGAATGGGAAGCCAGTGCAAAGTGTCCTGCATAAAGGAAGTTACATGTATATGGCCATACCTGGGGACGACTCCAATAAGACGGGCAACAGCACTGAGAACAGACTGAAGCTTGGAAATATTGGCAAGTGAGAGTCCAGCAAAGATAGCGTTACCAAAGTCCACCCTGGTGCAGATAAGAGCATGAATTAGAGTAGTAACGGCATGAAAGGAGAGGGAGTGGCGGATGATACGAAGCTGATGAAGGTGGTAAAATATATGTGGTCATACATACATACATACATACATACATACACTGCGGAATCCTGCATAGGACTGTTTGGCATGGTCTAAGTTTCTGTTCTGTCTGCTAGAAGCATCAGTAGTCTGGTTGTAAGCTCAGCCAATCAGAGAGCGGTTTTGTCTCAGAGTCTTTATGTCAACTGAAGGAAGATAGCCTGGCCTATCAGAAGCCACAGGGCTGCTTGCTTCAGGTTTTTCAAGGAGGGCTTCAGCAGTTCATAGGCTCTGCTGTTCCTGTGTGCAGAAGAAGTTCACTGAAGCAGTGTAGTTTACAAGCATTCTGTGCAATTTTTTGCTTCTGGATCTTTTTTGAACTTTGTGCCCTTAAAATGCTCATAATTCATTGTGCATTATATTGGCTTGGACCGTTGCAGTGGTGCAGCAATGCTAATGTCCCGGTGCTCGATAATCAACTTTGAGTGGCCTGTGGTGTGGTTTTGGTCTCTGATTAGGCTTCGTGTGTTTGTGTTTGGCCTTGACCTTAACCTAATTGGGTTTGGCCTTGACCTCATAAGTTTAGGCAACAGCATAACCATAAAAGGATCTTCTTGTCGTGTAAAAATTTACCTTATTTGTTATGAATATTATTCTTATCAAGTAGCTGCTAAGTTAAAAGAACTGAAGGAAGCTAAGTGTGATAAGTAAATGATAAACTGCCAGAATGTTTGAGGACTCTTTCACATTAACTTACTATGAGTGCCTTGACTACTTTTATATTACAGGTTTGATGTCTTCAGCTGCAACATCAAGAAGTTGTTGAAAGATACAAATCCTGTCCTCCAACAAGCAACACTGTCACCCATTCAGATTTTGTTTCTCATAATATTGCTCTTAATAACCTTTTTTTACCTTATTGCTTTTAAAAACTGTTGGATTGATAAGATGGAGATAAAGTTTGATCCTCAACTACGATATGTTATTGGACCACCACCCTTGTAATAAACAACTACTGAAATTTAAATTAGCTTTACAGTGGATCTCAGTATAATGTGCTTCCAAAATATAGCAACATTATGAAGGTCTAGTGTATTTGTATATCTATGCAGGTATGTATATATATGTATATATGTTTACAGCCAACATACATAAAATATACAAATATATATCACTGGTTTATATATATATGTATGTACTGGGCCTCTCTTATGATGACATCTTTGGTCACCAGCCATGGTTGCAGTTCTTAATGCGTTGTCCCTTGTTGCTGCAAGAGCAAGGATGGTTCACAGTTTTTGCACCATTCCTGCTTGCTGGACACAGATTCTGAAAGTATCTTCCGGTGCATTTTTTTTGTGTTTGGTAGCAGTAGGAGATGGTACTGCCGCTTTTGAATCATGGGTGACTGCCACTTTCAAATCATTACCACGTGACTAGCACTTTTAAATGTGTACATGTAACCTCTAGATAAATAATAATAATTATAATTACAGTGATAGTAATACAAATGCTTTAGATTATAACATTACGTGACTTGAATATCAAACAAATATTTGCAAATAGGATCTTGTACTAAGTACCACTGGGCACTAACAATACTAGAAGAAAAGACCCTTAAGTTAGCACTGAGAAGCACCGAGAAGTACGAAGTGTTAGTGACTTCTTCAGCATTGGCTGGGGTTTCTGGTCCCGCCCTCCACTGGTTAGCTACTTATCTTAGCCCATGCATTCAACCAGTGTATTTAAATGGTAATTATTTGTCTGGTATTTTATTGACTTGTGGTGTCCCACAGGGTTCCATGCTTGTTCCTCCGTTGCTTACATTATACACCAGACCATTAGGTACAGTACTTGACAACGATTCACTAGGATGTCATTACTGTGTGGATGACATTCAGATTTACATTCATTTGACAGTCTGCCTTGTAACTCATCTTTGCAGCTTTTGTCCACGGGTGGAGGTGCTGTCTTGGATGTTGTTTTCCATTGAAAACTGAATTTCTGCTACTGGGCACTTCACAGTAACTTAAGAATTTTGAATGGCTTAAGTCCTTAATGCTGGGTGACTCACTTGTTGCGTTGGTAGATGCTGCTTGTAACTTGGGCATTGTTTTTAATTTTACTACGTCTCTCACTGACTGTGTAAACGGTATTTTTAAGTCATTATACATGTATATTCATGACATGTGCAGAATTAGGGAGAATGCAATACTTTTTGTCAAGGGGTAGACAAAAGCATGGGCATAGCAAGAAGCAAAGCGACCTTTAGTGAGAGAGAGCTCGTCAAGAGACAATAAAGGCAGTGATAGGGCTGAAAATGTAATAGCATCCCTTCCTACTTCTGCACATTCTCAAATCTGAATTAATAATAAATGACATTACAGTTCAGTATAGTCTACAGAAGAAAATATAATAAAAGATAATAAAAGTAAATAGTCTTTCCCAATACACCGCTCCAACGGTGAGAAAGTCCAAAACAAGAGGCACTGCTGATGCTTCTCACTTAACAGACAAAAAACTCAATTACATGAATGAAAATGAATAGATATGATGTCACATATCTGACTTGTGCAAACAATAGACCTAAAATTAACCTGATGACTTGTAGTTCATTATAGGTGTTAGAGGATTTATTCAGGTCCTCTTCCCAGCATGCTATCATCTTTTCTAGTGATCTAGTCATTGTTTTGCTTATTGATGAGATTTTTGTTGTTAATGAACTTAGACTTCATTTAGGCTAGCGTAGAGAGCGCCTCTGATTAGTTTCCGTTTGAATGATGCTACACAAATTTCTGATCACATTTACAGTTACAATCCACATAGCGTTAAACCAGACATACACCACACGCCCTCTTATGCCGAGGAAAAGAAAATGAAGTTGCTAACACTTCGTACCCATGGCTGCTTCTCAGTGCTAGCTTAAGGGTCTCTTCCTCTTCTGTTATTATTTTTCTTTTTTTCTTTATTCTTATTTTACCCAAGATAAGTGTAATCCCTCAGGAACAAACAATTATGCTAGGAGCTGTTAAAGGCCGGCTTTGTCCTCAGCCACATTGAAAAACATGCCTCAAAAAGCAGTGGCATGATAGGGCTGGATTAGTACTAAAAAATAATTAGTAGTAGTATTATTATTAGTAGTAGTAGTAGTATTGTTATTATTTAGTATTATTATTAGTATTATTATTTATCTAGAGCTTACATGTACACATACTTTGAAAGTGCTAGTCAGCTGGCAATGATTTAAAAGTGGCAGTACCACCTACTAATGGTAGCTTTTTTGTCATAGCTATATAGCATTAATGCTTGACTGATTTAAGAGTTTCGTTTGCTTATGGGTGTTTCATTAAAAATGACCACTAGTTGATGCCTTGAGCATATTACTAAGCATATTGCTGTTTGATGCCTTTTTTATATATATCCTGTTCCATACACTGGCAACAGAGATGTAGTTTCGGTTTTGACATCTCAGTCTCGAGGTGGCCTCAAGATGTACCTAACGTCTTGACTTGGGCGGATTGGCCAACATTTCGGTCTTGTCTCGGTCTGAGGGCAGGACATTTCGGGTCTCGGCCAGGTCTTGTATGTTAGAGTCTTGTGGACAAGTTTCGAAACTTAATTCATGTGACAAGTTGAAGCTATCTCAATACTGACCATTGATGCGACCATACATAGAATACGTACAGCCAGAAATAAGTTTACCACACACAGTGCAATCATAAGCTAGTTGATTCATCTGCACTTTACTGCAGCCTGCTGTCATGCATTTGAAAATGGTGTCTCCTTTTCAACCCCTCTGGAAATGCTCTCGCTTCCTGCCCACACCATAACTTTCTGTTTCCATAACAGCATTCAGCCTATGCAACATATTAGCCATGCAGTAGCTATCTTCAGCACGTTGACAGCAGCACTATCATTTCTAATGATAAGTTTATAGCATGAGATTTAACGCACCATAGCCAACTATTGCGTCAGAATAATAATACAGTGGAAAATGCTTAACACAAGTGTGTAATGTGAAATATTGATTAACAAAACGCAGTGAGCAGATGCAGGATTGCTTGTGAGTGGAGGGGCAAGGGCATTTCCAGAGGGGCACCACATTCTGGCAGTCCACCATGCACGGGTCTGGTTTGGGGGCACTGGGGCACCAGGGCGAATTGCCTCCACCCCCCCCCCATAGCTAAATCCACCAATGACGAAAAGGATGCTTAGTCTGTTTCCTCATCAACGGTTTTTAACATCAGTTAGTTCCTTTATAATGAAACTGATAATATGAAAATATCACATGAAAAATTACATTGGTCTCGCAGAAGAAAATGCAACACAGAATCTTCAATAACAGAAAATCTTGGTTTATTATCATCCTATAGTAACTGATCATATTTTGTTTCAGTTTGCTTTTGCAGGTCTGTGCACTTGTGGCCACTGAGATATCGATTGTTGTGCTGTGACATTTTGGCCTATGCCATTTGCAACTTTGCCAGCTTACGGCACTGTGGGAAATACTTTTAGTATAGAACAGAGTATAAGATTTAGCATTTATGATTTCTATGTGCATGTACTGTTTGTGATATATTTTTTTTACCTGTGTGGCCAAAGTCAACCTAATCTGGGCTCCAAGATGATCTTACTTTGTTGTGAGTCATCTTTTGAAGAATGACAATGTTTAACTGTAGGATTTCATCTTTTATTATTTTTTAAAGTGGTATCTTTAAATTTTTATAAGTTTATTGTTTATTATATTTTAGAATTAATTACCACATAGGGAGGAATTAAATGAATTTGTGTAGTCTTATGTAGTTTGTTTGAATGTGTGTACTCTATTATGAATGCTATACATATTGATCATTGATTGTACCTGCTTATGTTAAAAATGTGAATACTGGAATAAAAAAGGTTAAGAAAAAATCCAGCTAACATGAATTGTTCACACTAGTCCCTGCATTTTGTGTTAAACAATTTGCTCTGTATTACCTTTTCTCAGCATTGCATGTGGAAGTTGGAATCTACTGTGTTCATAAGTACAAATGTAATGACTGATTTTGACCAAAAAAATCATTTTAAAATCATTGCAAAGCTGCTAAAATGGTAGTCAACACAGGCCTGCAGTAAAATGCTAATAAAACTCCTGTGTGCTGTGTGCTGACAATAAAATACACTTTCAGGAATGCCTTGCACTCCATCTCATCTTGGAGGCCAGACATTGTGATCTCATCTCAGAGTCATGACATCCTGGGCTTGGGTTCAGAGACCCAAGATCTTGATCTTGGTCTCATCGCGGACTCTTCTCATCTCGAGACATCTTGGGTCTCATCTTGGTCTTAACCCTGAGAGTCTCGAGGGCATCTCTGACTGGCAGTGAGAACGTTAGCGACCAATCATTTGATGCATGTCATTGTAGTAAACTGTCAAACTCTTGAATTTGTAGCTAATACAAACCACATTAAACATAAATTTGTAGCAGGGGGATAGTTGCCCAGTGAGAAAACATAGTTAAATATGAAGTTGTTTATTCACTGTAACCCCATGTTCATACGGCAAGGCAAATCTCTTGTGGCCTTCTTTCATTGCAGCCTGTGACATCTAGTTGAGACCCATGAAGTTGTTTAGGATGGTGCTGGATAGTTATGTTAAAATATAGCTTGACATGAAAACATTAAAGTTATTAATTAAAATTACATGTGTAAGCTACATGTATGAGTACTGTTCTACACTAAGGAGCTAGAAAGTTCAAAGTTCAGACTAAACAGCATAATATTATGTTCCCCTGGGATGGGTGGAGTGAGGCTCAGTGATCCAAATGGTGTATCAGCAATGGAATTATGAGGTTGACCACAGCACGTGGATGGTGAGGGCTTCCCCTGGCAGAACAACCTTTGCCCCTTGGCAATGAACACAGTTCCCAACAGCATCCCAAGACTTGGTCATCAAAGATCTCAGAACTCGGACACACTTGGCACTGATCTGGCTCTCAGTAGGATTCTTTGGTGATTTACTTTGACTGTTGTTCTTTCCTATTCACCATTTAATGTTCTTGAAAACTCTGTCATCTACATAAGTGTTCAGTTCTACAACTGTGCAGCATCAACAAGTTTGATATTGTGCATGTCTGCTACCATATCGGTGGTTCTTTAGCCTAATTCAGTCATCTGATAGTTTCTTCACCTTGTGTGAAATTTGCTTGATAATTTTCATATATTCAGATTTTTCCAGTGTGCATCTGGAGTTTTCTGTTCATTTCCAGCATGGTTTCATGTGCCTTTGGACGGTGTTTCATTAGTCAGTGCCTCACCACCACTGGACCTGTCTACCATACTGAGGTGACCAGCTGAACAGTTAAGCCTCTGCCATAAAGACCTCTGCCCTCTGTAAACAGGAAAATCTTGGATTCAGTGGGTGAAGGACGAGGAGAGTCTTCGAAGTTGCACTGACTGTCGGCCATGTAGAGGATCCATGACCAATTGAATGCCTGTCCTGTGTAGACCTGCTACCTCAAGAGATGTCTGGCATCAACCAACTACTTGGTACCAATGGATGGCAGAGAAATCATGTACCCCGGACAGTGAACCACATCGCCTGTCATCAGATTGCCTCCTCTGTGATGCAGCAAGGTCCTGGAACTCTGAACATGATGTAATATTTGAACTCTGGATGAAAATCGATTGACTGGGCTCGTGTCTCTGCATGTAGCAGAGCACAGACTTGGCTGGCTCGATACAGGAACACAGAGCTTCCTATGTATTCTTGAGCTGAACCAACCATCAATGCTGGACCAAAGAGGAGGATCTTGAATGTAATTAACTGCAAATGAGAGCCAGCGCAGCATCTGTCACACGTAGGTTGAAACATGTGAGAATTTTGGCAGGTTGACTTTGACCCGAGCAGCACTACTAAGGATGGAGAGATGCTGTCAAATTTGGAACTTCAGCAGGCCTGCAAGGACAGCATTGCAATAGTCCCAGCACATTTAGGCGAAGGAATGAACGTGGGTTGCAGCTGCTTCATGTGATAAATTCCGCTGAATGACCCTCATCAGGCGCGGTTAGTGAAAGCAGGACTTGCAGAGAGTTGCCATGGTCCACCATAGATTGAACTTCATCCAAGAGCATGCTGAGGTCCCGGATGAGGACGATGTTTTGTGGTTCCCAGCCCTAGAATGTTGCCGCTATCATTATGCTCTCCATCTTTGCTTTTGCCTGTTGTGTTACGAATGAATGCATGAACTGGTTTTGTTTAACGATGCCTTATGGCGGTGAAGGCCGTTCATGTCTTTCCGATTACTCGCAGTTTCAGTTTCAATCAGGGTGCCTCCTAGACATCTACCGAAAATGTACGGGAGCAATCAAGTTGTTTTATCATTTAAAATTATAAGAAAATATTTGAAAAGTAGATGCATTTACTTGACTGCTCATTTAATTGTGTACATAATATTCTGCTGCTTGTTACTTCTGCTATCTTTTTACTCAGCAATATACACCGTATCAACTACAAATAGTATCTTTCACCGACATTGCCCTTCAGACTTCTCAACCCAAGGTCCTGCGTGGATAGACGGTCGCACTATGCGCTGCCCTAAATGCTGTATGCCGCTGCTGTAAGTGTTACGCCGGGGAATCGTTGCTCATCTTCTGTGGCGTGCTGTCGGAAGGCCTTGTCAGTTTGGCAAGCGTGCATTCAGGATTCGAACCCGAAACGGTCTGGTGTGCGGATCGACCGCTAAAGGCTTGCTCCCCGTAATATACTGGCGCTTTCTCATCTAACCTCACACTTCGACGGAGAGCAGGAAGCATCTTAACCTCATCACCAGGTAGCTTCATGGAGTCCGCGGTTGCCGAGTAGGAAACTGCCCCCATTTGAGAACAAGGGTTCGTTTTGACCTTCCCAACAGACTTATCCTCTGCACTCACGATAGGGCGCTCTATAAAGTCGGAGTGGAATGGCATATCACTCTTCACCATCTTACTTGCTTGATCTGAGAAATGCGCCAACAAATTTTCCTTTACCTCCATCATTTGAGTTGCTTGGCGCTGTATCAATTCGTCTCTCAACAGGGCCTGATTTTCTATTGTTTCATTCTGGCGCTGTATCAATTCTTCTCTCAACAGGGCCTGATTTTCTATTGCTTCATTCTGGCGCTGTATAAATTCATCTCTTAACTGATTCTGGCTGACTATCAACGTAGTGATGGATTCAGCCAAAGACGCTACAATTGTGGACAGATCCGAACCGGGATCCTGCGCAACTGATTCTTTGCCAAGTTCAGACACAGACATCTTTCACTTTCTATATTTTAATCTTAATTAAGGTAAACACTTGTAACAATTTCAATATACAACAATCTACGCCTTAATTATTCAAAGTCCCTATCTACATCGGTTTTATACGTTCAATCTAATTCTAGGCACTCGGGCATGGAGCACAACAAATTTGATTGGAAAAGAAATGTTTCAACTCCCTGTCCAAAGAAAGTCGGATCGAGTCGAATCGGCTTCGAAAACCCGGCGTTGATTGCCTTCTCGGTCGTTTTGACTGAGCACGGCTGACCTCAACAACAGCTGCACGACAGACAGCCAAAAATCCCGTTCGCAATAAAATCGAAATTTCTCATTAATAAAATCGACTTTCGATTCGTTTCAACTTAAGTTCTCATTTGACTACAGCCTCCTATCGAACTATTAAAGAAATCGTTGATTTAAGGCAGAAATTACAGAAATCAACAAATTTTATCAAATATACCAGCTGCCTCGTGAACTTAGCGCCGACTGACGATTCGAGCTCAAACTACTACTAATTACAGGACATCGCCTGCAGCGGCTGTCGATACGGGTGGGCGCCCAAATCGAAGACACGCTGTAAGAGCAATCTATAAATATATCGACTGATATATATATTCTAAATATATTTGCCCTTACGCAAATGTGAGAAAGCAGCCGTCGTGGGTGGTCTGGCCAAACATCAGTCAGATTGACTATCATCACCACCACTACCTGCCTACCTGTCTGCCTGCCTGCCACGCATTATCTGCTCAGTTTTCTACTGGCATTTATGTAGCGCCCGCCAATAAAACTCCGTTTCCGTTACATTGGTATTGTAGTATACTGAAGAACACGGTAGAATAGTAGAACAAAGAATATACTGACATCATACTGCATAATGTCACAACCGCTCCCGTTTGAATGGGTGTCACGCCATTCAAGGTCCCACATCTTAGAAATAAGCCACGATCCCCATGCGGACTGGCATCATCACGCACAGCGGCACCTTGATGTACGAATTAATCAAGGTAGCTTCTAGGCCAGTGCGGCGCCATCTTTTTGGAACGAACTCCCGAAAGACCTCCGCCATTTCGCTCACCCCTTTCTTATACGTCAATACGAGCACTCCTCCACTTGCCTCTCTCCTGCAGTCTTTCACTTTCAAGTTATCCTATGTTGCTTTCGCCCCTGCACCAATCTTTGACCACCACCACCAAAGATTTCCACCGTAGCACCATGTTGTCTCTTCGCTCGACTTCACCGGATCCTCGGAGTCGGTATTGATGGCCCTGCGGTCCCTTATTAACATCTTTGCTGCGGATCCTGATCTGATCTGGCACCGAAAATGACCAAACAACCCAGCTCTTGCTGACTTACCTTTATACAGCACCGGTAATTTAAGCTGTTCTCCCGAACTCGGCTTTTGAGTGGCGCTGAGAAATTTCGGAGATCAAATTTAGCCGACATTTAAATCTCCCAAAAACTCACCGTCCGCCCGCTAATTCTCCATTTTCACTGTAAATATATGAGCTTTCCTCTGCTTGCCCTTTCTCCAGTCTTAAGCCCGAGCTTTTCAAATCACTATACTTTCCTTCGCATTTCTCTCCTATCGCATATCATATCCTATCCTACCCTATCCTATCCTGCATCCGATCCCACGAGAATCATTTTACAACTGCCATCGTAATCACCCTCCACCAACAATTATCATTTGTCACGTTTCCCCGTATTTGTAATTGTAATCTGACATTTATAAAGCGCCACTTCAAGAATAGACTCATCAGAGGCGCTCCCAACCCGAACCAGTGGGACCAGACTTCAGGCGCTTGCGAAACTAGGAAGGGACAAACTGAGAAATTCAAGCCGCAGCTCTCGGGAATGGCGAGTCCAACATAGGCAAAGCTTCTAGACTGAGCTGTAGCAGTGCGCATACGAGGGACAGTCAGAAGTCCAAGGGAGGCCGACCGGAGAGTTCTACGGCCTGGAACCAAGGAGACCGAAATGGAGACGTCCCTAAGATATGATGGAGCAGAGCCAACGAGATAATTACGCATAAGGGTTAGGATCTTGAACTGGATACGCCGCTGAATGGGAAGCCAGTGCATAGTGTCCCGCATAAAGGAAGTTATATGGCCATACCTGGGGACGACTCCAATAAGACGGGCAGAAGCATTGAGAACAGATTGAAGCTTGGAAATATTGGCAAGTGAGAGTCCAGCAAAGATAGCGTTACCAAAGTCCACCCTGGTGCAGATAAGGGCATGAATTAGAGTAGTAATGGCATGAAAGGAGAGGAGCGGCGGATGGTACGAAGGTGGTAAAAGCATGAGCGGGAGACACTGTTAACACAATCGGTCAAGGAGAGTTCCCGTCCAGGAGAACCTCAAGATCACGGACTTTGGAAGAGAATAGAATGTCCGGAAACCTCTGGCGTAAGGATGATGAATCAATCTTAGCAAGCTGAGCACGACCACCAAGCCAGATGAACTGGGTCTTAGCAGAGTTCAGTCGGAGGGAATTAGAGGACATCCAGGGACCAAGGGAAGATGTTGCGTCAAGAATCCTTTCAACCAGAGAGGGAGCCGCTTCCGCTGGGCCATGAGCGAAGGCATGAGCGTCTTCTGGATACTGATGGACAGCAACATCCATGGGAAGGAGAACCCGTGCCAGGTCGGCAGTGTACAGAATATAAAGGAGAGGGGCCTGGACAGAACCATGAGGAAGGCCAAAAGGTATAGACCAGGCGGAACGTGTAGGCCCAAAGATAACAGAATGAGAGCGGTCTGAGAGGAATGACTGAAACCAAAGAAGGGCAGTATCAGTAATGCCAAAAGATTTTTCTAGACGCTCCAAAAGGATAGAGTGATCCACAGTGTCAAAACCGTATGGTTCCACGGCCTGAACGGCTGAGCCCCGCCCCGATACTGATCCAACAACCTGGCACTTGCGGTCCTGATCTGATATAGCGCCGGTGTTAAAGCTGGTTTTCTTGACGCAGCTTTGTGTGGAGCCGAAAAATTTCGGAGATTTACATTAATGTTATAACTGAGTCACTGGTCTATGACTTACTAATATGTGAGGACTATATGTACTGCAAAATTTATAGCATCGTAATCGTAAAGTCGAAATTTCTAAAGCACTACTTAAAAGCTAAGCGCAGGGTACCAGCTTATTCACGAACGGTGCGTCAAGGCCGTGGGGTTGTCCAAAGATGCTATGTCAAGTACCAAGACCGTGTCCGTCTGGTGTTGCCAGAAGAGGGAGAGAGAGAGAGAGAGAGAGAGAGAGAGAGAGAGAGAGAGAGAGAGAGAGAGAGAGAGAGAGAGAGAGAGAGAGTTTTAGCAAGTTTTGTACGAATGTTCATGGAAAGCATTTTCTTTCAATTGGTTAAATTGTTTGTGTTTTTCTGTGTATTTTATTGTTTTTGTACTGCCTAATTGTGTCGAAATAAGGGCTATAAATTACAGATCCAGATTTCTATGCAAATCATCCTGGCCATGGAGATAACTGCACATAGTGATCCATCCTACGAACTCACCAACGCTATATCTATTACAGTCTCTACACAAGTCTTCCTTCAAAACTGGAAACACTCCTCTTCCACAAAATTAATCCTGTTCTGATGCCTCCTCTTCCTCTTCTCCCGCCGCTTCAATTCATAACACCATCTACCGTGTCCGTCTGATTTTCTGAATGGCCGACTATTGGAACTTGACTTGGGACCGAACCTGACTTCACTTGTCTAGCGATTCTGTTTGACAGCGCCTGTGAATAAGCTGATTCTGTGACTAAGCTTTCTTTTGGCGCTCTGGAAATCTCGAGATTACGATTGATTATGATATTACCTAAATAGCTATATGAATAGAATGGTGCACGACTTTGGACTAAGGTTTATCATTCTATCCATGTAGGATTTCTATGGCGTGCTGGTGTTTTGCGTTGTTGCCATAGCTGCACGTTGTATTGATACTTGTTTACAGGTAGACCTTTTGTGCATACAGCTGTCGAAGCAAGCTACTGCATTTATTTGTGGAGAAAATTTTCTGTATCATTTGTAAAATACTGGGCCATGTCGTACTTGAAGGAGGAAGGCAGAATAGATTCCTGTTTGCCAGCCATATCCACGAATAGACCACTTTCTGCTTCTGCTCTGAATCATGGAGCTCTTCTAGATCGTGACCGCCGAGTGCGATTTCTCGCTGGAAGCTCCTGTGAACGTAGCCGAGGGTTAAGAGACGGAGCAATTGTCAATATTCAACCCATATCGCCTACTTATAATATGAGACGACAGGCAACGGATCCTATTCTCCAACAGGCAAACCAGGCGCGTATATTGCTTACTCAATCTTAATCTAGTGAGCATAGTGGTATTGTAATTTGCGCGGGTAAACGGCGGGAGTAACTATGACTCTCTTAAGAGTTGTGTTAATCTGTTCCAGGTGAGTCGTGCCCACAGAGTAATGCTTAACCGGATTAGTAGTGTCCAAGGGCGCTACGGTCGCTCCTGTTATATCTGGCGGCAGCTTCACGGCCTCTAACGGTGGCACTCATATATATATAATATATATACAGGGTGGGCCAGAAGTATTTGTTCAACTTTGAAGGCCTATAACTTAGGCAGTTTAGCAAGTAAGTGTATGCTTAATGCATCAAATTAAAGGTCGTTATATCAGCTACAACTGCTCAAAAATTTACATTTTTAGCTTTATTAATAATTGCGTAAAACTACTGTACTGAATATGTATCAGTTTACAATGATTTTACAGTTGTTGAACCTCACGACGACGGAAAATTTTTAAATTTAAATCTTTCTTAGCAATACGCCGTACGCTGCTTCGCGATATTCCTGTCTCGCGCTCAATCTCACGAGGACTTTTGCTTGTGCCTGGATTATCCTCTTGGCTACAGATCAATTCAGCTACACGAGCGATGTTGTCAGCGGTACGTGCCGAACGAGGACGGCCAGTAACAGGTTTACGTTTAGAACTTGCACTCGCGTCAATTTGTCTAATTAATCGGTTGAGATTGTTTTTACTCCAGTTTCTAGCAGGAAATTCATTCGTCATTTGATATGCATTTAAATGTTTTTCAATTCTTAAAATTCGAATCAAAGTCCTGTCATCTTCTGTTAACGGCGCCTTGATGAAATTATTGTTTACGTCAGAAAACAAGGTAGGTGCGGTACACAATAATTATATGGCGCGTAGTGCAAGCTACCGTAATGAAATTTGTCGGACTTATAGCTGATATAACGACCTTTAATTTGATGCATTAAGCATACACTTACTTGCTAAACTGCCTAAGTTATAGGCCTTCAAAGTTGAACAAATACTTCTGGCCCACCCTGTATTATGTATATGTATACTGGTTACCCTAGTGTGCCCGTCGATTGCTCTCTGTCGGTGATGTTAGATAGCAATCAGGTATTCCGCCTTTCAGAGGTCGATTGGTTGGAGCCATGAGAGGAAGAGCGTAGTAATCTGCGTCGTGTGATCTCGTCGCAGCATGGGTGAAAAGCTTGGAATCATGTGGTGAGGTCGACTTTGACTCCCTGAGCTGGGTGCCGTGACACCCGTCTGCTCTGTCCGTCCTGTCAGGCAACTAACAGGCTGTTCACTGGCCTTGTCTGTTCAACCATCTTTTGTACAGGGCTGAGGGAGAATGGGACCACTGCTGCCCACTTAATGGAGAAATATTAAAATAGATGGGTAACTGATCATGGAGTAGTGACTTGCACCCTGATTACTGGTTGTCATCGGGACAGAGTACGTAATTCGGGGTGGAGGGCTGTCACACACCATTGTCGAGGGCCATGTTGGAGCACCTGATGGGAGAGGTGCCGGTAGCCTGGTTTGAATTGGAGAGTGACAAGCGGCCACTCGTAAAGCAAGTGATTGGCTCAGAGTGGGTCACCCTGTTGCGTGCAGGGTGAAATCTTGAAACCCCGACCCCTGGGGCAGAGGGAGAGGGCACAAGAGCATTCTTTGAACTGGTGACAGAAACTGTATCGATAAACTTGATGGATGAGTGCATTATGCATGAGTCCACCTCCGGGCCACTCCTGTGGAGCAGATTGAATGTCAAGTGAAGAAATTCAAAAAGCGCCAGGCATATCTCAATGCATCTGAAAGATCAAACAGAATAGTACTGTATTACTACTGTATAAGATTATTTGACAATGATGTTAGCCATTGTATAAATATTCCTGCTGCATTTTTTTCACAATGCACAACACAGAAAATCTGTTATAGTGTATGTGCTAGCACTGATGAAGACTTAAATTTTATTATTACTGTCGTTGATGTCGTACCTACCAGTTGGCTTATAGTGTGGCAGAGGGGCCATCGCTATGCCCACAGGCATGCAGTCCAAAGTTCAAAAGTACTTTTCCACTTAAAATTTACTTAGAAGCCTATAACCCATGTTATTTGTGCTTTGTATTCCTGTGTGTGTGTGTTTGCAAATCTGTTTTTTTCTCCTACTTGATATGGTTACTTACTGTGCAAAGTGGTGCCTATAACACATGGTTTCTAGTCACTTGTGCTTGTGTATACCGGTAGTAGTTTACCATATTTTCATGCATGTATATTATGGGTTACAACCCCACACCCTCTGTGGGTGTTATGCCAGTTTATTATACACAGATGGTCATCATGGGTGTACTATATTTTCTGGACTATGCTGTATTGCTGGTGCCGTAATTTGCAGAGAACACTGATGACAAATTTGTGACAGGTGACAAAATTAGAACTGACTGACTTAATTATATCTTACACTTTCCGAATTGAAGAATTGTTAATTCTATTGTGTCTTGTGTTGGTATCAGATTTGATTTCATGGTGCTACTGTACAATAAAAAAGTGATGCCCAAGGATTCTAAATATAGCAAGCAAAGATACTATATTTAAAATGTACTCACACGCTATTAAGAAAAATAAGTTTTATTAGTCTAAGAATGTTGAAATATGTCCTCATAGTCTAAATATATAATTACTGCTACATAAGTGGATGTAGGCTAGCGTTCAGGCACAAACTTTGCCTGTGTTGGTCCCACTTGCTGGAATCATCTCTCTCTGTCTCGGTCTTGATCTCGATCTCGATCTCTGTCTCGAATTGCAACTTGAGCTCCTTTCTCTCCCCCTCCCAGTGTTCCACAGGCACCTGAAGACTGTACTGTTTGACAGTGATTCTGCTCCGGTCAGCAGCACCTTTCTTGAGTTTATCCTCTAGGAGGTGCTTTATAAATCTGAGATTACAATTACAATTACAAATGTGGTTTTTGTTTGGCATCACAAAGATTAGCTATATGCTGTAAAAGCGGATGCATCTTGGAATTGCACCTGATGCAATATCACTTCTGAAGACTTTCATTTTGTCACCTGAAGCATGTGTAGACCTAAACTAAAAACCTTCCAAGCATATAAAATATTTTTATGGTACCGGCATAAAGGTTGAAAAATCCACATTTCCATTCAGTTTAATGAAAATGTAATAAAAATAAATGAGACATTTTAAGACATAAATTAGCGCATGCAGAATTATTAGTAAATAATATATCACACCAGTCGGTGGCTGATGTGCAAGGCATAAAATGATGGTGCACCAAAACCAAGTCACAATCAGGCCAATATCCAGAAGTTCTGTCCACTAAGACAGAGAGGCAGCCGATGGTAGATAAGCAGTTTGAAAATGGTAAGTCTTAAGTTGAGAATGAAATGACACAAGTGACAAGCGGAATGAAGAAATAAATAAATAAGTTAAGTCTGCTATAACAGAATTTGTTAAGGACTAGCTATGTTCTTTTTTTGCCCTCATAAAAGCCACTACCACACCGAAATATGGCAATTGTCCACTGACAATAAACCAGTTACGTAAATTAAAAATATTAGAATTTATTGGTTTTTGTGTTGATAGGCATCTAACTTGGTGAGGTCAAGCACTTACCTACTAAATTTGCTTTAAGATGTTGGAGTATTATCATGCATAAGTGACTTATTACCCCATATTACATGTATCAGCTTGTATTATTCACTCATTCTTCCCTATTTGTAGCCTGGCAGTCCATGTTGGGAAAAGAAAAAACAGTTTCACGAATATCTGATGTTTTCATTCATGACAATTGTAGCCTGGAGCACCAGTTATGTATATTAAGCTTTTTGTCCTAATGCAAAATTTTTTACCCTTCTGAAAGTTCTCAGGCAGAAACAGAAAACCACTGCACCAACTGCTGTCAGGTGAGCTACTGCATGTAAAATCAGGTTAGGCATTTGGGCAGAAAGCTCTTTTGAGAAAATAAAGGGAACTATGCAAAAAATGCACTAAGTTGCATATGTTGGATTTTGCTAGAGGTGCCACTGTAACCTGAACTTTATAAGGTGGAGATCTCTGTGTTGTAACTACCCCTTTCGAATTTCAGAGGTTTTTGGATTTATATGGGTGTAAAAATATGCCATTTCCAATACTTAAGCATCACCATTAACACTGGCTATGTTGCTGTGCAGCCTGCGAGTAGAAGAGGAGCAAAAATACTTCAGTTTAACACAGTGTCTAAACACAGATTGACTTGTTGTAGGTTCAAGAGCAAATACGTCAATATCGAGAGGAGATAGCAAAGAAGGACCGATTTATATCACAGCTAACCAGGTAAGAGAAAAAGCATGCCACTAACTCTGTACAATTGTTGTTACTAGATCTTTGAAAACTGGAAATATACTGGTGTATTCCCTCTACCTGTGTTTGCAACCAGTGCCTTGTCCTTGATGTCATCCTGTCTTGCTCCTCAACTAAACTCATTTCACATTACAGCTGTTGCTGTTTCTTTGGTTACTGAAGAGCTTGTCATTCTTCTGTCTCACTAGATAGAACCAAAGTTAATATATTCTGTTCACACAAGCCTCAGTCCGTTCTTGATGCTAGCTTGTGACTCAGAGTAAGTGTTCAGATTTCTTAAGGAATTCTGCTGCACAACTCGTCGCTTAAGCTGTGATAGATCCTGTACTGTGGAATCATTCTTCTTTGTTCAGTCACCTGGTCACAGATGGGCCTAACAACAATGAATATTGCAGTTCCCTAGATGATACAGCTTCTGTAAACTTCTCCAGGGCACTCTTGCTAGTCTAAGTAATATTATTGTTCGTTAAGAATGGTAGATTTATATGCAGGCACGTGGATGGAAAAGTCTTCATTGATGGGCTTTTGCACACAAGTAGAACCTGACAAGCAGAAGGTGTTCATGGCTGACTGTCAACACTGTTGCAAGTTCCTGTGAGCTGTGCTGAGGCTGGAGAATGACAAAAGCTGAATGAAACATTTAAAGCTCAGGGATGTGTGCCCTGACAGATACTGTGCTGATAGAGAGGGGCCAGTTGAACAGATCCATCACATTCTGTCTCATGCTGTGTGGTGTATTTGTCAGTAGTCAGAAAAAGAATGAAGAGTTCATCACACATATCAAATGAGACGTTTAACCGTGGCCATGCATGTGCTTAGTGATTTCGATCCCTTTTATTCAATGACAGTCTCATAAGAAAGATAATTGACTGCCTAGATGTTCAGCAGATCAGTTTTATTTGTAGTGTGAATGGGTCACGGATGCATGGAGCTTTTGACTTTGGAAAGGTATTTATTTAATTCTTCTTATTATCATCTACTTTGGCTTGCATACATCATTGAATACTAACCACCTAGCTGAGTCTTGGGGTCCTCAGCCATATGCCATGCATTCGTGTAGTCCAGCCGAGCAGTATGCAGATGTTCTGGTGCATAGCTCAGTATGCTATAATATTTAAGGTTCTGGAATGTACTTGCACAGTGTGTTAGCTGTACCATTTCCTTAGTATCTTTGTTCTCATGCCTTAAGATGTTTTTGGTTCAGCATGATTAGGCTGCATACTTCTGTCTCATAGGACCAACCCTTGGGATTGATTGGATTCTGTTTTGCAGCGCCATCGATTGATGCTTGTGCAGTATTATGATGGTGCTATAGAAATTCTAAGATTATATTAGATACACGCATTAGAATTTTATCATATCTGGCCTACTAATCTAGCAAGATGTTTGCTTATTTCAAACTCTTGTGGTTCAACACAAATGAAGGTGACAATTTCATAATGCTCAGAACTCGAAGGAGCAAACTAAAGTATTTTGTCGGTTGATCATCAGATCTACCGAGTATGCCCTGAAGCAGTGTATGCCCCGAAGCGGTCTATGCCCCGAAGCAGTGTATGCCCTGAAGCAGTGTATGCCCTGAAGCAGTGTATGCCCTGAAGCAGTGTATGCCCTGAAGCAGTGTATGCCCTGAAGCAGTGTATGCCTTGAAGCAGTGTATACCCTGAAGCAGTGTATGCTCTGAAGCACTGCTTGCTTTGACCAAAACAGTGTATCTCCAAATTGCTGCAGCTTCTTCAGCTTTGCATGCCAAACATCATTTCACGTTGTGACATTAGTGCACGACATGGTGTCAGTCATCAGCTAGTGACTAAGTGTCATTAAGTAATGATGGTGTAGTATGTAGTAGTCTGGTACACAGCCTTGATCTGTAGATGCTGCATGATGTGCAAGATACTCTGAGTTGACATCATTCAGCTGAAACATGAAAGATTTATGAAATTTGTCATGAAATTTTGTTAATAAAATGCACAGAAAATTCTTTGAATCTCAAAGAAACAAATGACAAAATTTTTTAGCCCAGGGCCAGAGCCCAATAATCTTTACCTTCCAGTGGCCCACCAGGAATTCTCCCTATTGGCCAGCCTGCATCTGCTAAAACAAAATGCAACTGTTTCAGTACAAAAACCTAAAATGCATGATAGAAATGAAAGATAACTCCAAAATGCTGATTCGGGCACAAACATACGAGAATTATAGAGCAAATTCTACAAATTTTCTGCCATTGTTAATTGCTGGTGTTGGTCACTTTGGAGCAGTGTTGTCAGTCATTTGGATTGGTCACTTCCATAAATGTTGTTAACAACATTGCTCAAGGGTAAGTGAAGACATTTGCAACAAAAGTTATATAAAATTATAACTATAAAATTATCTGTCATAGTGTTGAACATGAACACATGTATTTATGATTCAGTCATGCCTCCAAATGCAACTTTTCATATAAAATTGTTTTAAAGTAAGTATTAAAAGTAACTCAAAAGATTTGAGAGCTGTATAGTTTGAAAGTTTCAATTCATATTAATGAAGAAAATACCATTTCAGCTATCAGGTATGCCCGTAAATTTTTGTAATGTAACTTCACATAAAGAAGTGTCAGAATTATTATTAAGTACATGATAATTATATTTTATGAAAATGTTAAATATTTTAAAAGTGAATCGTGTTTTGTGAAACTGACTTTGAGTTTAATACAGAATTTCACTTGGTTGCATGTGGTGCAAGGCATTTAATTGAACTCATGAGGATGAAAAAATTACATGGATTTTAGGAGATGTATTTGATGCTAGCTGAACAAAGAGTTGAGTAGATATGTGATTCTGTTTAGCTGGAAGATGCATATGCATCTACTGATGGTCTGTCCATGGCAGTTGCAAGATCAGATGTTGCTCTGCATGTCAGGATAGAAACTTTGCAGAACCAAGTGAGTGCTATAGTCATTTTGTGTGTCTAGTAATTCTTTGTCTGCATAAGATGTATGCTATATACTATCTGTTATTTACCAGTAACTAATATATTATATACCATCACAACTTCATAAAGAAAATAAAATTTTGTAGCTTTCAGTTTTGATCAGTCCCTCAGCTGTATAAGAGTTTCATCATTCGACACAGCTTTTGTACCAACTCTTGAGTGCCTATGTGCCTAGCTGTAAATGTGTGATCAAGTGATAGTTTTGGGAACTTATCAATAGCTTCAGTCTGCTTCAACGTGTTAGTTAGTTAGTTAGTTATCTAGATACTTCATATAGCACCTTTAGGTACCCTGCAAAAGCACTGCCTATGCTAGCCTAAATATTTGAGTCTTTAAGAGAAAAGGTTCATAAGTAAGCAAACAATGCATAGGTAACTAGAAGAGTCACCATTGGCAGGCTCCTGAACACACGCAGAGCTCAGCTGACAGATTCCCTTCCAGAATTAACAGTTTACACTGCATTAAGAGACCCTGGATGAGGTTGTGTCAAGGGTGAAGAACAATGGCCTATGAAGTCTGCAGCACATGGTAACCTCACCATTGAGGAGTCCCTCATAGGAGACAAAGCATCCAGGTATCTCTCAGAGGAAAAGTTCTGTTACTAGCCAGCTGATTAGTCATAGCACTTCTCTATGACAATCAACGCCATTGCAAAGGCTGTCCTTGCCTTTCCTTCACCAAATCAAAAATTTCCAGTAACAGGCGGCATTCTTAGGTCTGTAGGTCTGAGGTTCCACTGTCTAGCTTGGAGCCTGTTTACCCTCTGAATAAGTGAACTGGTCTAGAAATGGTGAGGATTGGGTGAGACGCGACTGAATATTATCCCAAAAATCATGAAATGCATGATGGAAACAAAAGATGACTCCAAGCTGCAGACTCGGGCACACTAGGAAGGTCCTAACATACAAGAATTAGACACCAAATTCTGCAAATTCATTGCCATTAGCCATCCCAAATCTCCTGCCTCTTCCAGATTTCTGCTGCTTTGGACACCATCACTAATATCTTACTCCTTCGCTGCCCATCTTCCTGGTTTGGCATCTCTGATATTACTACTTTGATTCCAGTTTTACTTGTTTTTCTTGTTATTCTACTTCTTTTCTGTAAAAGCTGCAGGTTATTTTTTGCAACTGCTCCCACTATCATGTGGTGTCCCTCAAGGTTCTGTCTTAGGACTACTTCTTTCCTCTTCAGTACCTTGCTAAGCCATCTCATAGAGTCTTCTTCAGTTGACCTTCTTTATGCAGATGACACCCAACTCTTCATTGTCCTTCTCCAAACTCTATTTGATTGTCCATCACTATCCTGCTTGATGTCTCAGAATTGATTTCTTTAGCGTCCCTTGTCTCAGCCCTACCAGAACTGAACTCATTGTCTTAGGTCTACTAGATAAGATTGAGAAATCAATTCCTGGCTCCTTCAAGTACCTATTTACTGATTTCACCACTCTCAGTTAAAAATTTTAGTGGAGAAATTCTTTAATATGTGTCTGTCTGACTCACGTGTCTGCAATCTTGGCATCATTTTTGACCAAACCTTACCTTTTCAGAGAACATATTCCACCTGTCTTGAACCAGCTTCATTCATATTTGAACCTCTGCCGCATTTGATACATTCTCGATTTCAAAATTGCAGCTATCATTGCCACCTCATTGTCCATCCTCAGCTTTACTCTAACTCTGTATTCCTTAGCCTTAAATCCACTAAAATCTAATGTCTTCAGCTCATTAAAAATGCATTGGCCCAAGTTGTCACCAGAACAACCAAACATCAGCACATCACTCCTATCCTTCAATCACTTAACTGGTTGAAAAAATTCCAATGCATTCAATTCAAAGTTCTTTCACTAACCATTGACTTTCTGTAGTACTTGCAGCCAACACATCATTGTAAACTCTTCATTATCCAACCACCTTTTTCTTCTTTAGGTGATCCATATCCCTCACTGCTGCTCACCTCAAGAATGAGCTTCTACCCAAATTTTCTTCACTCCATCCATTGTCCACCCAGTTTCTCTATTACACCTCATGCATTTCATGCAAAGCTAAGTCCTACCTGTTCTAGAAATCTTACTGTGATCGATTCCATCTGCCACCTTGCCATTTCTGTTAACATATATACTACTCACCATAACCACTCTTCTGTCTCTGTTCCTCTCTGATGCCCCTCTCTGGTCTCCCGGCAACTGGATTCTGTATTTTCTATGGTATCTCTGGACAACCCTTCTGGCTTGATGCAGAGATTCTGAGTAAGCCCTTACTTTTAGCTTTAGGTAGCACTTTAGAAATTCCGAGTTTTACCATTACAAGTAAAGTTAGCTAAACAATTTAGATTGAATTTTTCCATTAATTTATATGAAAAGTATGTTGTGTATTTAAAGCAGCTGTGTTGTTTGAAGGTAAGGGAGCTCCAAGCTCAGTTAGAAGTCAAAGAAGACAAGATACGTGAACTGAAAATTTTAAATGACACAGCTCACGATTCAGAAGACAAAAATGCTCATGTAGTTCAACATCTTCGACATCAGCTGATGAGATATGAGTCGGAGTTTGGCAAGCTGGAAGATGCTGCCAGTCGAAGTGGCATTGCTATATACTCACTGCAAGATGAGGCCAGAGAAGCTCGACAACGAATTCTCGAATTGGAATCACGTCTCCGGTGAGTGTTTGGTCCTGACTAAATAGAAATACTATTTCTCATGTATCTTATTTAGGTGAACCTGACTGGGTGTATAGGTGAGATATTCATCTGTTTATTATCTATTGGTGGTAAGGTTGGTGTGATATGGTATGATCTGACACTGGAGGCGGCTTGCTGTCTTTGGGTGCAGCATTTGACACTGTGGATCAGAACATTGTACTCACTCAACTCAGCAACTCCTGCAGAATCATGGCTAAACCTTTGGAACGGCTTATGTTCATGTTCAGAGTAATTAAATTTCAATGACCACTAAAGGACAGTGAGCTAACTTGACCCAGCAGGAAGATATAAATGTATCTACACAAAAGAAAAGGTTTATAAATTATCATTCTTTAACTTGTTTCTCCAGAAAAAGTCTTTCAAATCCTTCATCATCTGAGCACCAGCTTAAATAAAAATATAAAATTTTTATGAATATAGGGCCCCGATAATGCCTATGGATGTTTTATAGCTGCTTGCATATCATAAACTGCTGACTTAATTTCAACAATTGGCTCTGCTCTTCCAAGGTGAACAGTTGTATTTTATTTAGCTTCCATGCCTATCTTGGTGTGCCCCGTGATGTATATTAATAGTACTGCACTGATGCAACTTCGGCTACTGGCCAATAGCCGACTGCAAATTGGGCGCAACTTCCAGTTAGGGCAGAAAGGATTTGTTTACTTACAGTTCAATGCAAAATTTATCAACATTGCAGAATTTTTTCAACATGAATTTTTCTGTCAGGTGTCGCCTTAAATAATCCAACTTCCCCACATCCCATCATTTACCTTGGCTGCAGTGGTGAAATCTACATGAGCATTGGCACATATGTATGCAAAAACCCTCACAAATTCGGCATAAAGCCAGACTGAGTTTGATATAGCACCGGATTTGGCTGGAATTGCTGAATAATTAGGTGAAAACCGCATGTTTCTATCCCAAATAGTAAAAAGTTACAAGTTTTTAAAGATGGTGGTGTCTTCACAGTTACTTTTGAGAAATCATGAGTTAAAGTCTACCATGACTATGACTAGACCTAAGTCACTGTGTCTACAGGTCATGAATATTTATGAGAATAGTAAACTGGAGTGTATTCAAATGCCTCTGAAGTGGTATTATCAGTGAAGTCTCCATAAAAACTGGTTGAGAAAAATATTTACATGACTTGTTCATTTGCGTAACTGCTGATGTATACGGCTTAATTCTGGGGCACCACGAGATGTTAAATTAAGTTTTGTTGGAGGACATCATAATAAAATTGAAAATAAAAATATTTAGAGAGCAAAACTCTATATAAAGACATACAGTTTGATAACCCGGTTAATTTAAGTACGTACGCAAGTATGTAAAGTTAGTAGTTGTCGTAGTAGATTACCATACTTACTCATTTTAGTAGTTGATGGACAGATTGGACTGTAGATTGCAGACAAAGAGAATGCCAGGGTATGAATCAGATGGAGCTCACAGGGGTAATTCTATAAATGTTGACCAATAGAATTTTAACACATGGCGCTGAGTGAAACAGCCGCACACAAGACTCATCCTAAGGCAGCCTGGCTTGAGATGTCATACAGATCAGTCGATTAGCTCTGAGGGTCTACTTTTGGAGATAGAACGCCATTAAATGTAAAGAAGATAGTCTAGCGTCTTCTGCCGCTACAGTAATCATTATGGGTAGAAATAAAGTTTGTCGTAAGCTAAAGTCGCTTGCTCCGCAATGTAATTGTTGAACTAGGATCTCGCTCGCGTTACTACAGACATTGATTGGAAGGCATTCATGCTACAAATAACAGTTGAGAATAAACGATGAAAACTGAACAGTGCCAACTGGACGTGAAACCCTATATCACAGCTGGTAGTGCAAGAGAGAGCACTGTCATACATATATGCCTGCTTGCCTTCTGAGCTCATTTAAAATACTTACTAGTAGAGCATAAGTGAGGCAGCAGAAAAGAAAAATGAAGCTGTCAGTTCAGAGGAAGTGATTCAGGTAAACACTGAGAATTGTGGTTTTACAAATTTCTTACTTTCTTGTTAATTTTAATTAAATAATAAGTAACTTAGTTATTAAGATGTTTGTTTGCAGTTTCTTATACATGTTTGCACCACAGTGTAAAATGAATGTAACTATCCAGACTGTTTTGTATTTTTTTTAAATTTTCACAGACTTGTTCTCACTTTGTTACACATTCACACAATACACTTCATGTTATTGTACCTAATGTTTTTTATATTAATTTTTCTTTTTATACTGTATTTTTTCTGTATTTTTCTAGAGATGGGCATCAATTAAAATTTTAATCAAAATTAATTGCATGATTAAAGTTATTAATAATCTGATTAATTACAGAAAAACATGGAGGGATAAAGTCTGTTTGTAGATTAAGCAGGTGCATCACCTTCTGTGGTGGCTTATTTGTGAACTTGTAGATTAACAGATAGAATAAATGGGTGCTAATTTTAAGATAATACTGCAAACGTGGTTAGCTTTTCGTGATGCCTAAATTCTTTCCCGCAAAACTTACATAGGCCATAGATTTGTTTTTAGAAGAAACTCTCCATCTAGCTAATATTTTTTCGCATCTGTACTATGTGTGGTAATTTTAAAATTTGTTTTGGCAATATAACTCTGAACGTTAAACTATTTGAATTGTGCAAAGTCAAACTAAACAAAGGCTGTCAGATTGAGGTTAAAGGGAACTTGTATGGGATAAAGGCATTGATGGCTTTAGCTCATTTCATACTGCTTATTTAGCACAAGATTTAATTGTTGAGTTAAAAAAATTAATTCCGTTAAAATTTGTAATTGTGTTAAAATTTTAATGAATTAATCACTTTAATAATGCATTAATGCCCACCTCTAATTTTTTTCTTCTTTGCACTCACAAACTTCTATAATAGACCAAAAACATTACATTGTTATTACAAATCAGGTATCAAACAAGCACTTGTTGACTCTATAATTTGCGTCAGACAAATAAAAAAGTCGGTACCTGTAAAAATTTACAAGTCAAACAAAATTCATTTACAAGGTTTTTCTAAAGAAAAATTGCCTGGGTAACAAAAACAGGACAACGCTTGACTGAAGGTGTAACCGGTGTGACTGTAAGGGCAGTTTGTCATCTTCTTTAAACTATGATGACCTCATTACTGTTTGTACAGAACACAGCGTTCACAACCATTATTTCAGAT
Organism: Norana najaformis; assembly: GCA_964023275.1. Taxonomy (NCBI): domain Eukaryota; kingdom Metazoa; phylum Annelida; class Clitellata; order Crassiclitellata; family Hormogastridae; genus Norana; species Norana najaformis. The sequence goes on along the minus strand of OZ029913.1, from coordinate 48,885,637 downwards.
CCTGTAGCTGAACAAACAAAAGTTCAACTTCAGAAAATGTTTCACGAACAAAATACAAATGATGCACCTTCTAATCACTTGCGGGAAGCACTTGCCTATATTCAACGACCATTCAATCATGCTAAAAGTTTGCAGCCAGAACCCGTCTGTCTTGAAGGTTTTCAGATTCCATCAGAACACTGAACTGCAGTACTCTCTGGGAGGGATGTGTTTTTTATTCTTCATGGCAACATCGGCAATGATGAAAACGCTTGGCATCATAGCAGGATAATTGTGTATGCAAGTGATTTTATGTTGGCTCAGAACATTGGATGTGCAATGGAACCGTTAAAATATGTCCTTTTTATTTGTGCAAGTATTTACAATTCATGCCATATGAGGCTAAAATTTCTATGCTTGTGCTGATTTTTTTAATGATGTCACAATCCACGTACCAGTGACTGCTTCATATCTTGAAAAATTTGTGTACCAGTCTGTTTCCAGGAATATTTATTGCTGATTGCTGATCTTGAGTCAGCGATAAGAGCAGCTTTTCTACAGGAGTTTCCCAAAGTCAGCATGCAAGTCTGCTTCTTCCATTTTATGCAGTCACCTTGGAGAAATGTTCAGGCCAGTGGTCTGACAGCTGCATGTACTGACAGAGAAGATGTCCTTTGCATCACAGTCATTATGCGCCCTGCTTTCTTGCCTATACAGTCTAAGAAGCATTTGAAGATCTAAACTATTTTGGGGATATATACATTGATTATGTAAACTGCAGACGAGGACAGCAACTATCACTTTCCCTCCAGCAATGTGGACGGTACACAAAAGAAGGGATACCAAGAACAAATAATCATTTAGAAGGTTGGCAGACCCAAGCAGACAGCCATCATCCATCAATGTTTGAAATCCTTAAGGCTCTCCAGCATGAATACAGGCTACAGTATGCACTATTTAACACTCTCCAGCATGAAGACAGGCTTCTGTATGCACTATATACAAGTTCTGTTGGAGACCAGTCATACAGTAAGATGTTGAAAAACCAGGAAAGAATGAAGTCTCAACTTGTGAAGCTTTGCTTTGTTAATAATTTTTACCTGACTTTTGTTTCATTTGCTGTTTTGTGTCACATGCTGTTTTGTTGCATGATGTTTTGTCAGACACTCTTCTGTCTTACATGGTTCTTCTGTCCCTTGCTCTTTATCACTTGCTTTTCTGTTGCCTAACCATCTTACTCTCTATGTACTGTTGCAGGTTTGTCTAGGGCAAGTAATAAACACCCGCAGTAGTTTAAAATGGCATTTATTTACAAGCAAAAATAAGACTCACATGTACACAGAAAAGCGACCGCAGAAGTCCAAAGAACATCAGAATCTCCCTAACAAAGCATCAACTTCACAAGAGACAGGAGACAGAATCAACATCAAAACGATCAACTTCAAAGCGACATGTCGTGAGTCTGGCAGAACACTAGCACAAACCAACAAGGATGAAACCTCAAAAGACCAACAGGGTCAATCACCAAAAACCAGACTGAGTTTAACTAACGCTCTTGCCTATTTATAGGTTGGCATTCCCACCCAAAAAGGGACACTCCTACTCTACAAAATCTGTTGCAGGTGGCGCCTGTAGGTAGCATCCCCGCCCACATGTGCCACCCCGCAACAATATACTTATACACGTTTGCTCAGGAAACAATATCAGCTTGCCTTAAGTCACGTCTGTTTAGATCAGTTAAATAGTCATGTGTGCAGTAGTTTTGAGAGAATCATGGAAAATAGTATGTAATTGTCTTGATACATACATACTTACATAAAATTATGGTGCCATAAAACAGATGTTCAGGAATGGTGCACTTGGCAGAAACTTAGGATTTGCAAAGCCATTTCTTAAATAGTTCCAACAGCAAATTGCCGTTTTTGGTGTAGAGTATTAAATATTTTTGTAGAACACATTTAGAAGAGCGGGAAAAAGCTGAACAAGATCGCGCAGTTGCAGAAAGAAATTTAAGTGATCTCACCTCTGCACTGTGTCGTTTGCTTTTTGTGGAGTTTACTGTTGCATCTGATCCCCTGTCAACTGAAGAAATCATATGCAAGGTGAGACTCAGAGCTGTTGGTGTACAGAGAAATTAATGTAAAAATTCTATAGTTTAAGAAATGAGTGTTAAGAGTAACGCAGTAGGAAATGACAAATGTACGACAGCAAAATGGATGGGAAAATTACACAGTGAAATGTAGCTGAATTGCAAATTACTTTGAAAATATGTGATTCACATCTTGCCTGCAAAACTAGAGCACAGATGAAGTAAAGGCAGCGTAAGATTGTTCAGATAATTTCCTTACATTGGGTAGCTGTAAAGCATCATTAATTCCTTTTTGTTTTCTCCAAGATAGTGCAATATTTCTAATTCGTTTTTGTTTCTTGTTGCTGAATTTGTGGCCACTGTGTACTTTTAACTGCTACAACCAAAGAATTCATCATCTTCCTCACCTTCTATGCCACCACTTGTAGGCCTATTATTTAAGTCCTGTATTTGTTTTCATTTGACTGTAAACTGTGCAGGCAGCCAACATAACTTAAAATATAGATGGGTTACTGTTGCAAGGATCACATTGTTTACCTCTAACCTTTATTCGAGAAAACACTGAAAATGGTAAATCGACAAGTAACAGCATCAACAAGAGGGCAACAGTGATGGAAATTGTTTGACTGCAAAGTATTTAACTTTGTTATATTGGCTAATAGAGTTGACAGAAGATGTCCATAATAGATTGGCATTGTTGGATTCTTGGGCAGAACACTGAAGAAGATGTCTGTAATAGCAGTTATCTTGACCCTGTAACTTATCCAAACCAGTAGCGATTGGCTTCAGCATCTGGATGTACTCATCCATGAAGCCCAACTCAACATCCTTGAAGCACAGCAGTTCTAGAGTGTTCATCAACTGTGGTGGCTTTTCACGAGTTTCAGTGCTTTCAAACTGTCATACAGAGAATTCCATCTTGTAGGGCATGGGTTGGTAAGTGACGATGACACATTTGATCCATCTTTTGGGCACTTTTAGGAGGTTGTGAAGAGGAATTCCAGAGGGCTGAACATCTCCCATCACAGAATGATTAAGTTGCAAAAAATGCATTCTTCAGTGCAAGGTTGGCACCAGTGGTTGCTACTGAACTGAGTATGTGAATTGTACAATGTACATCTAAGATGGGAAGGCAGCTCTGTTTGTTGTTCATTTGGATCTGCAGACAAACTGCCTTCAGTGGCGATGAATGCAGTTTTGAATTCATCCTTTTCTTCTTCATTATCATCTCCACCGTTATCGTCATCTCCATTATCCACCAGCTGAGAGGGGTGCTCCAAGGAGGACTGCAACATACAGGGATAGTGAAACTGTCCAGCAGTGGTGGCAGGCCAACTTTATGACTGTACATAAGCTGAGTGCCAGACCTATTTCACCTGCCTCTTGAATGATGGCCTGGACATCCGTGGCCACCGTGGCTGCAGTTACTGCTAAAGTCAGGTCATCTAGATAACCAAAACAAAGAGTAGACTGCAGACTAGAAAAGACAGTCGGAATAGGAAGACAGAATAGAAGAGGTACAAGAGAGTCTCCTTGTTGAAGGCCAGGCTGTGATTGGAGAGAGTAAAGAGTAATCACCATATTTATGAATAGAAGGTTTGCTACAAGCAAGTGACAGTATGAGTAAAGTTTTTATTCTTTGTTGATTTTCCACTTTTCAGGTGCCATGAACGGAATGCTTCAGATAAATTTATGAGCCACTAGTTATTTAGATCAATAAAGTACAAAGATCTACAAAGCACTAAACAAGGAGTGCAAGAGATCTGCATGGGCAGATAAACAAAGGTGAGATGAATCACACTTGTAGAAAGCAGTCTGGCAAGCGGCCTTGATGCAGAGGCCTCTGTGAACTTCAGGCAGTTACATGTGGCATGCCTGAGGATCATCAATCCCATTGCTGCCGATGATGATACTCTTCTCTATATGCAAGTAGAGAAGCTGGAACAATGGAGAGAGAGCACTTCTCTGAGCTTCTTTACCGACCGCCAGCAATTACCGCCACTAAATTGCAGGAAAAGTCATAGACGAGGGTGAAGTGGCTTCACCCCGGGAAGATCCACGATTGAATATCCTCATTCAGACCCAACGGGAATCCAAGTGGCCACTGTAGACAGCATATGTTGACTTAAGGGCCACCTTTGATTCGGTTGACAGGGAAGCACTGTGGATGCTTCTTCGCAGTTGGAAATGTCCCCCAAAATAATTATCTTTGCCCTGAGCTGTGTATGTGTGGATGGAGCTGCAACTGAATGGTTTGTGGTCTACAGATAAGTGAGGCAGGCGTCCACTGTCCTTGGCAGCATGCTGGAGAGATGAAGTATTTACAGACCTGCACTTTGCTGACGACATTATGCTACTGGCAGAAATGCTCGAAGTCATTTTGCTGGCATTGGAAATCATGGCTGATGAAGCAAGAACCTTTGGCCTGGAATTGACAAGAAGATCCAGTCCACCACTGATTGTCATCTGAGTCTGCTGTACTAACAGCCCAGGGAGATAAGTGGAGATTGTGGACACCTTCATGTATCTTGGAAGTAAGACCGCTTCCAATGGTGCCTGCGAACTGGAGATCCGACTCAGCATCAAGTTGGCCAGGTTTTGTATAATAATAATTAGTAACTTCAAATGTGCTGATGTCTAATGCACATGGCATCAACCGATGGTGCCCCAAAGCTAAGCCTCAATCAGGTCAATATCCAGAAAGTCAGTCCACAAGACAGAGAGGCAGCCTATGGTGGATAAGCAGTTTTGAGTTGAGAACGAAATGACAGAAGCGACTGAGCAGAATGAACAGACACAGGGAGAGAGTTCCAGAATTTAGGTCTAGCAACCAAAAAAGCCCTTTCACTGAGAATAGTTCTAGTCCCAGGTATGACCAGAGAAAGACAATCAGATGACCTTGCAGAATAATGGTAAGTCTGGGGAACAAAGACTGATTTTAAGTATTCTGGTTGGCCAGCGTTCAGTGTTGTAAGCCAAGTTTAAAACAAATCCTTTGCTGAACAGGAAGCCAATGCAAAGATTTAAGCACAGGGGTTGTATGCTCGTAATTTGAAGTATTTGTTTTGGCTCTAGCAAGGAATTCTGAACTCTGGAGTTTCTGCATGTTTGAATTTGTGATACTAACAAGAAGCGAGCTACAGTAGTCAAGGCGACTGGAGACCAATGCGTTTGCCAAAGATGTTCTAGAAGACATAATGCCTAATTCGGTATATGTCATGAATATACACATATGATGGTTTACAAATACCATTTACATAGTTTGTGAGAGACACGGTAGAATCCAGAACAACACCCATGGCTTGAGTAGTATCAGTCAACTCAACAAGTGAGTCCCCCAGCTTTAAGGATTTAAGCCATTCAAACTTCTTAAGTTGCTGTGGAGAGCCCAGTAGTAGAAATTCAGTCTTCGACAGGTTAGTGAGTTTATTAGCTGCCATCCAATATTGAAAAGATGTGGGAATTGTGTTTAGGAGAGAGCTGTGCATTTTTAATTCATTATTTAGCCTTTGTAACTGTTGTCAAGTGTAGTCAACATCAGAGTCAATTTTATGTCCTCTGCACTAGGTGCAGCTTTGTAGTTAGCACTTTTGCTTTGTTTAGTGCTTTTAGTTTGCAAACCATCCATGGCATTACTAACGCCACATTTAAAGACGACCGCTGTAGCATGTCTTTGGGCGAATCATCCCATGTGAGCTTCACCCATTCACAAATCAAAGGCAAAGCAGGTTTCTTCATGTTCCCACTTTTGCTTAACTTTGCATAACATGACCGATACAATCCACTCTGTCCAAAATTAAGAGACACGTTCTTTAAATAACTTGTTCAGTTAACTTCTAACGGTGGTAATACAGAAGATAATCTAACAGAGGTTACACACATATTTGTCATTCCCTTCGGTTAATCGTTCACTTGAAACAACCCAATCACTGGTTTAAATTTCATCCCACCTGCTAAAAAGCTGAGAACCACAGTGAAATGCGTTCATTAATGGCCGTATTTTTGACAGAAACGGTACCTTTTCCAACAGCATATTTGCAGGCATGGTATATGCTCTTATCAAATCAAAGTTCTAGGTGGCATAGATAGTATAGCACAGCACCCAGTTCAGTATAACAATGAATAACAACTGATATTTGACAATGGGTGGCTGTGTGATTACATTTATTCTGCCAGATATTTTATGAGTAATTTAAGCAAATTTTTTCACCACCTAAAGGATTATACCTACCTCGGGTCAAAAAAAAATTAAGCAGATATTTATTTTGCTTTGTTAAAAATTAATTATTTTTGGCATCATCTGCTTTAGTACTACACAAATGTCATGTGGTCTCCCATTGATGCATCATGCGATCGCCGATGCAGGGCTGTATTGACGTCATCCCATTCATGCGTCGTGCAATCGTCGGAGGATAAATCTTGTGATCTTGGGTTAACCCGCACTTAAGTCGACCCCTCAAATTTGGACTTTTGGAATTGTCAAAAATGTCTCGACTTATACCTATGTATCTATGGCAAATGTGCTTGTGTTTTTTTTAGGCAGAAGAGATGTCGCAAGAGAATGCAATGCTTAAAGGCAAGTTAGCCACACTGAAGGATTATGTGAGCCAGACTGAATTTGAACAGCAGACAAACAGGGAGACAATAATGAGGTTGATGTGTGAGGCAGAGAGAGAGCAAAAGTCCATATCAAGAAATGTGCTTGACATGGAAAACCTCACTGTGGTAACATCAGTTCATTATTTGTTTATTTACTATTATTTATTAGTCAAACTTACTAATAAGAGTTCTGTTCATTCATGTGACCATATTGGTCATGTTTTGCTTTATTCTGTCATTTGGCAGTTTCTTCATCTTTTGCAAAATTAGCTTGATAATTCTTATATACTGTATTATGCACCTTTTTTTCTGACTAAAATCTGCCCAAAGTCTGGGTGTGCATTATACATAGGAAAAATCTTCTTAGATGTTTTCAGCAAACAGCAATCATGTGGCACTAATGAAAGCAGCATGTCGATGGCACATAATCAGCAGTATTAATGTCATACAATACAGTGGATTATTAAAAATTAAAACTAGTAGTCAATTCTTTGAGTAGTAATGACATTAAAATTTTACTTTAAATATATTGTACAAGATGTACATGCATCACGAAAGACAGAGGCCTCTAACGTGGTGCAGCGAATTCGTCATCGGCAGCCATTTAGACACAAATTATTAGCAACTTGTGACAGCAAAAAAACGAAAAGCATAATAAATTTTATCGTCCAAGAATGAGTTGATTGGATTTCGATGGGCCCTAAGCACTCTTTGATGCCAAAAACTTTGTTGAATGCAACGAATTATGACAGCCGCCATTTTATTTTCTTTCATGAAGCTCGGACTAGTTCACTTATGCCTGCTTGTGGGGCTGACTAGGGCTGGTACTGACGTAGTGCGCTAATACCGCATCATCCATACAGAACTAATTCGTTAGTTGGGTGTAAGCAGAACTTAGTCTGGGACTAGCAGTCACACCCTGCGCATTATACATAGGAACTAAGATTTCTATATTAGGATAAATTTTGCCATTCGGGTTGTGCATTATGCACAGGTGCTCATTATGCCAGAGATAATACAATATGTGTGGATTTTTACTGAGACTGAGTCTGTGTTTTGGAGATATTTCTTTATTTCCAGCATGCATTTGTATGTTTTTATGGTGTCTCATCCCATTGGACTGATACTCTTAATTGCCATTGCAAGGGGCTAGTCTACTGTTTAGGTAGTGACAGGTTTGCAGTTTGACGGTTGTGCCTCAGATCTACAGACCTGTATGCTTGGGCATCCCGTGCTGGGACACGGGTGCATTGTAAATATGTAATGTAAAAAATGTTCTTAATTTTAGAAAATTAAAATAGGTTGTGCTGCAATCTGGTTTGACTGAGTATTAACTTATACAAAGGAACTCTTGTACATGTGGCCATCTGTCATAATGTACGTCTGTTATATCTTCAGTAGCGAAGAAGGTGACATTGTAGCTTTCATGACATACACAATGTAATATGGAGGATTGGAGGGGCAATAAGAAACTGGATTATCAGTTAACATCATGACCTTGACAAATTACAGAGTTGAGTGACAGCAGGTTTGGCATGGCTGACCAGATGCCGGAGTAAGTTAAGTACGGATGTGTTCAATGTCTGCTGCAAATCATGGACCCCCTAAATAATAGCTTTACATCCTTGGCTCTGCTATGCCACTACATAAATTGTCATTATTATTATTATTAAAATATGGATCTGTGGACTCCAAGTATAAGCGTATGAGCAGCAGCGACTAAAGAACCTGGGGTATGCATGTTTAGGCTGCTCGGAGTATATGTTAGAATTGAGAAAACTGTGTGAGCAGAGCATATCCAAATAATGACCAAAATGCAGAATAACTGTAATTGACTTTTAAATTTATTTTATTGAGATTCTTCCTGCAAAAACAGCATAACAGAGGTCACTGTGTACATGCCGAAGTGCAGACCAAAAGCGTCAATGTGTGATTGAATCGATGTCACTGCCTACTGGATTCTGCTTAATTGGTATCACTGCCTACTGCATTCTACTCAATCCATGTCACTGCCTGCTGCATTCTACTCAATTGGTGTCACTGCCTACTGCATTCTACTCAATCCGTGTCACTGCCTACTGCTTTCTACTCAATCCGTGTCACTGCCTACTGCATTCTACTTAATTTGTATCACTGCCTACTGCATTCTACTTAATTGGTATCACTGCCTACTGCATTCTACTTAATTGGTATCATTGCCTACTGCATTCTGCTCAATCGGTGTCACTGCCTACTGCATTCTACTCAATCCGTGTCACTGCCTACTGCTTTCTACTCAATCCGTGTCACTGCCTACTGCATTCTACTTAATTGGTATCACTGCCTACTGCATTCTACTTAATTGGTATCACTGCCTACTGCATTCTACTTAATTGGTATCACTGCCTACTGCATTCTACTCAATCGGTATCACTGCCTACTGCATTCTACTGTATTGGTGTCACTGCATACTGCACACTACTCAATTAAAATACCTGCAAAATACTTATTTCTTGGGCTTTTCATTTTGCCATAAGGTCTTGTGTCTTAATCTGAACACAACATTGCTGATTAAAGTTCTGACAAAGAATGCTTTGTGGTGGAGAGGCCAAATTTATAAAAATCACTTCATTTATCTGCAGATTCTGTTGTCTTTCTAAAATAAGCTGCTTCAGATTGTCTATTATGTCTCCTTTTCCTCTTCAGTACACGACCTGGGAGTGACTCTGGACCAAGAGCTCACACTGTAGGAGGACATAAAGAACGTCTGTTGCTCTTGCTTTTATCATCTACGCCAAATTCACATCTTCCGACGCTCCCTCACAACCCAGGCTGCCATTACTCTGGTTCATGCATTCATATTCTCGAGAACTGATTTTGGCAATGCCATCCTCGTAGGCCTAGGATCCTCATAACTGGTCAACTCCAGTCTGTCTTGAATGCTGTGGCTCGCCTGATTGGTGGCATTCCTAAATTTGACCACATTTCTGCATTTATACTGGAAAAATTGCAATATGGGAGTGCATTCTCTTCAAAATCTTGTCTCTCGTGTGGAATTGTCTTGTTGGCTGTGCTCCACTTTATCTAAGGGAGCTCTGCATCCCCCTTTCTTCTATTCTTGGCGGCAGACCACTGCATTCGTCGGTTCAGGGCGATATCGCCATCCCTCTAACTCGAGATAAGTAAAGTAAAGTAAGTAAGTAAGACATTTGTTAACACGCCATATGTCCATCGGCTGAGCGAGAAATCGTAGGCGTGGATGAGTCACTTCGGTCAGACAAAGAAGCAAGACGGTACCAGTAGGCCTTGAGCCGCTTTACGGAAATGTCTAATTAGATGTTTTTGTGAGTAATGTAAACAGGGAGACTGTTCCAGATGACTGTTGCAGAATTCCTGAATCCACGTTCTGGAGAATTCAGACCGATAATCACGGATGTCAGGAAGAGACAGAATGCTTTGTGTAGCCGAACGTAGAGATCTGGATGGCTGATAGCGCTGTAAGGACGATGACAGATAAGCAGGCTGATTGGTTGAGAGAGTCTTACGTGTAAGGAGAGCAACAGACAGAGCTATCGTGTAAATGATCCTGGAACTGACAGGCAGCCAGTGTAGCTTTGCGAGTATAGGAGTGACATGATCAAACCTGCGGGTTCCTGTCACTAATCGGGCTAGCGAGTTCTGGATGCATTGCAGTTTGGCAATATTGGACTTTGTAGTGCCGTACAATAGGGAATTACAGTAGTCGAGTTTTCCCCTCACTACACTACAAGCAACTGTTTTCATAAGTTCCGGTGGCAAGCATGACTGAATACGATGCATGGCTTTCAAATGGAAATACGATGTCTGGCAGATAGCGGTGGCATGCTGACTGGGTGTTAGTTTAGAGTCGAGTGTCACTCCGAGATTCTTAAATGTTCCTGATAGTGAGATGTCTGCACCTGCAGTGTTGACTGTTTCTAGATCCACTATCAGTTTTATCGATGAGGAAGTCCCAAGTACAATGACTCTAGACTTCTTTAGATTTAGGCAGAGTCCGTTAGTTAGAAACCAGCAGTTTACTGCTTCAATGCATCGTGTTAGGTTGCTGGTATCAGAGTCAATGTGATCAAGCGCTATGCATAGTTGGATGTCATCGGCATACTGGTGGTGATTGATGCCGTGTGTGGAAATGATGATAGCGACTGGAGCCACATACAATGTGAAAAGAATCGGGCCAAGAACCTTGTGGGACACCGTATTCGCAGGTAGACGACTGCTAACTTGAGGATCCAATGCTGACATGTTGTGACGGGTCAGAGAAGTAGCTACAGATCCAATCTAGTGCAACACCACCGATGCCGAATGTCTTCTGCAGCCTAATGATGAGTGTTGTTTTGTCGATCGTGTCAAAGGCAGCGGAGAGGTCAAGGCCGATATGTAGGGTGGGCTGTCGTCGTCCGGAAGCGGTGTAGACATCATGAAGGATCAAAACTCGAACTGCCACTGCTCAGTGTCGCAGCTTTGCTATTGCTGACCATGCTTCCTGAAATGACTTACCTGCCAACTTACCTGCTGACCTTCAATGGGAGCTTCTCTTCCTTTCCCCATCCCTATTCTGTAAACGCTTGAAGACCGTATTATTCCCCAGTTCTGGGACAACAGGCCAGGAGCGCCGCTGGTGAGGCTGCCTTGAAGCAGCGCTTTACACATTTACGATTACGATTATGATATTAGAGTAAGAGAAAATGAAGTATGGCTGTGGACATGTGCATGACTCTGCATATGTGCATGGCCAATATGGCCGTTGCTTTTGCTTTCCGCTCATTTCAGTAGATTACTTCTTGGATTTTGCTTGATAATTATATTATGTTTGAACTTCTGCTGTGTCTGAGGGTGATATTATATTTCACCGGAGCCCAGCCACCATTTTGAATCGGGAATCAGTTGGCCTGATTAGGTAGACTGATTCCTGTTTGGCCTCTCTGTCAAGCCCAAGACTTACGCATGCCATCTGCGACTGGGAAATCTTGGATTCGGTGATGCAATTGTGAGGCTAATGTCAAATCACAGAGAGGTCCTAAAAAGCTGGAAATGCATAAGAATCATGCTTATTATCATTATCATTATTATTATTATTAGTAGTAGTAGTAGTAGTAGTAGTAGTTGTTGTGACTTTGATACTAATAAAAATACTACTACCAATAATAATAATAATAGAAATGTGAGTCCGAGTTGCAGATGTGAGTTGGAGCGTGATATTTGATGCATGCACATCAACCCCTTTGTAAGGCAGCAACCCTCACCCTGTGGAAGGTGCAGAGACCAATTTTTGATCAGAGACCTGTGGTATGCAACTCTTAGGTTAACATTCATTGGTAAGGTAGTGACAAGCCAAAAGCTGCCAATGCTAGCAGACTGCCAATGAAATATCCCAATGGGCTGCTGAGGGGACAGGGAGAGTGACTCTCAGGGCAGTGCTAAGTAAGATGTTAGCATACATTTAACTGCATTTCACTGATAATAGTATGGGGAGAATAGTGCTTAAAGTGAATAGTGTTTAAATTCTGTTGTAAAATAAATTATCTGTCCAAATCATTAAGTTCTAGGTTTTTGTACCATATTTTCTGGACTATAAATCACATCTTACTTTAAGATACAGTGACGCTTTATAAATTTAGTCATGCATACATACATACATGCATACAAAAAATGGCAGATTTAAAAAAAATGAATACACAGGTCACACCAGCATACATGTTGGGCCGCCAATATGCTAACCTCAGGTGGGAACATGAATAACTGTATTGGTAACAAAGGCCACTTATGTAATTCCTAGTTGTAGTAGTAGTAGTTGTTGTTGGTAAAATTTTACATTTTAAAATTTTAATAATAATTATAATAATAATAAAAATTTTAAAATTTTACATGGTAAAATTCTGTTAAAATGAAATTTGTTGCACCCTCTAAATTAAGATTTGCAACACATGTTGTTTAATGCCTTTTCATTTTTTTTAATTGGTGACATTGTACTTTAACAAACACACCCAAAGTAACCATAGATGCTGTTTATAGAAAGGTAGAAAGATACAACAAATATAAAAAGAAGCTTGGTTTAATTGGGTCTATTTTAAAGGGAAAATATGGCATCAATAGTTTTATAACATTCATTCTTATCATCATTATTTGAGAAAGACAACCTGTATCAGTCATATAGACACAACCTGTATCCACCAGATGCAGCTGTCTGAGTACCTGACAAGAGTTTCTGGCTGCACTTGGCTGGAAGCCCTGTGCCTGACAGAGCAGTTCCAATGCAGGTAAACTTACTGTGGCTGCACAAGGCTCCAAACAAAATAAAGGGACAAAATGCTGGGCAAATTTTAAATCTGTAAATGAATATCCTTTATAAAATGGAGTTTTTGATAACTTTTGCTGTACAACTGAATGCTGATTGTTTGCAGGAAAGAGATAATGCCATATCAAGACAAGAGGACCTACAAAAGGAAGTTGATATTCTGAAAGAACGTGTCGAAGCAAGCCAGCGTGCCTGGTCAAGCATGAGGAAGGAGCTAGAAGAGCAGAGACAACAAGTGCATCATGATGTTGACAGAGCTTTGATCGCTCAGAGCATTGAAGGACAACACAAAGCATTCAAAGAGTGCCTGGCTAAGCTTCTGTCTGATGGCTATGTTGTGGTTGAACCTTATGAAGAAACCATTCGTGAACGGATCCAGAACTTAGTTCTTGGGCTCAGGGACAAAAATGCTGTAAGCTAAATTAGTGTGAAATGTTACATTTTATATTTCTCACTTATTAAAATGTCACTAAGCATATTGATTTCTGTATGAACTGCATATATTATCACAGTGTCTTTTGGAAGGTGCATAGCTTTGCAGGCCAATCTTGACTGATGATCTTCTGTGCGAAAATAGCCAGAGTTTAGAATTCAGTGATTCTGACTTGCAAGTGAAAGTCACTCAGCATACTTCCATAACTGTTTCTGTCTCCACACTGTAGCAAGTATATAGTCGTGTTGACTATGACTCTGCTATGCTGGTAAGTCCTGCACTTTGTGTTGCTATTCTTTTGAGTGTTACCGCAGTTACAGGGATAGCAGCTGCTTCAGCAGATGGTGTGGATTCCTACATTTGATGGCTACTATGCATTTCTTCTGTATTCTGGCTTCTGTGGACAACTGAATATGATCACCATTATTATAAGCAGTGTTGGCTAGTTACTTTTAGAAAGTAATTAGTTACAATAACTAGTTACTGACCAGGAAAAAGTAACTTACTGTCATAAATATTTACTTTAGAAAAAAAGGAAGCAATTAAGTAATTACTCATTACAGGTAATTTTCCAGAGTTACTAGTTATTTTAGTTACCACACATAGGAATGGCAAAATTAAATTTGGCTGCATCAGTGGTGTAACATATATATAGGAAGGTTCATAATAATGGTATAACATACATTCAAAATCCACTGAAAGACATCATAGATAACTAAAGGAACTTTGTTGGCCTGGCTTGCAATTCACACTCCAAATATTAATGTCACAGAATTCCACTTTGAACTTAGTTACTCAAGTCAGCTTTTATTTGCTCTGATATAATCTTTCAAAAAGTTTGATTGTGAAAGATTTGATTTTGGATTCACTTAGCTTCCCAAATGAGAACCCCGGTCCTGTTAACGGCTTGTTCGTGAAAAACAACTGCTTGCATGGAAATAATCAATAATAATGATAAAGCATGCCTTTCAAAAGACTTCACTTTTGTCATTGGTTTAGCAAATAATAAAAGCCACTGAATTAGAGGATTATCTGTAGTTGTAAAAAGCAAATAGGGTTTCAATCATCAAAGCATGGCTACCATTTGCCTTACAAAACCTAATGTAAAACGCCACATGGTGCATAAGTGGCAGGTCAACATCTAGCAGCTATGATGATACTTAATTTGAAATGCAGTTCAGCTTGCAAAATTGGGCAAAACCATTTGGTTGTGAACATATTTTAAAGAAACGCAGAGTACCAACAGCATAGACACGTACACTTGCTACTGTGATTTTGAATCATGTCCCTCAAAGCTATTAACTTAGCACATTGTAGTAGTGAGTGCTACATTAGGTTCCTAAATGTAGATAAATGACATTTCTAAGGATATCTGACTTCAGTTTATTATATTTGCTGATGACACCATAATTTTTCTGCCATGTGAGTCAGTTACTGTTCTGCTGAACAGTGAACTGGCATCAGTTTCTAAATGGTTCAGAACTAATGAATTGTTGTTGAATTAAATACAACAAATTTGTTTTTTGTCATTGTGACCGAAAAGATAATCTTGGCAGCTGGTTAGAAATTAGCACTGCTGGCAGTAAAGCTATTTTCCAGGTGGCGTGGCTCTAAATAACTTTTATTGACCAGAATCTCACCTGGAAGGACCACTTAACTCAGTTCTGGTAAAATCTCTAAAAATTTGATGTCATATAACATTTAAAAAAATTTGAGTTTACCTTTTCATTTTGCCTCATTGTTTTATGATGAATTTATTATTTAAGTTTATTAATTGCATTTGATAATTTAATTTTGTCTTTAATCATACATGAATATATACCTATGTGAAAATTTTTATTGTACTTGTGTTTCTGATTTGAAGCAAATTGAATCATTGGAGAACAAACTTTCAAGCACAGCTGTTCAGCTTGAGACACAATATGAGCTCAACCGGTCCAGTGAGTGCAAGACCAAGCGAGCTGAAGCCGACCTGTTAGAGATGGAGGATAGACTAAGAAGAGCGGAGAATGCCCTGTCGGCTGAAGATACTCTTCGAGATGGCTGTCGTATTAGTCAAGACAGGGTTTGCACAGTTAACTTAATTTCGTTCAGTCTTAATTTAATTTCAGTCAGTTTACAAAGACAGAATTAAATTATCAAATGCAATCAGTAAAGCATCGTTTTTGATGTCTTGATTTAAAGGATGCATGGTATTCTGTTGTCACAGTTCAAAACATCCTTTAGAGTTTTAGATTGTGCCCTTCTCTGGATATCTTCATATCTCAATGATCGTTCTCAGGAAATTGCAATAAATATATCTCCCTCTGATCCTGTTGCCATCGTTCAGGTGTGCCGCAGGGTTCAGTTCTTGTGCCTCTTCGTTTTCTATCTTTATTTTGTGTATTTATCATATCATGCCGTGCATAATACAATGGTCTAGCGATATACTGATGACATTCAACTCTATGTTGCTCTCTTTGCCACAGGTCCCTCAGCTGAGACTGAACTTGAACTTTGCTTAGCCTTGCTTCACATTTGGTTCTGCTTTAATGATCTTGCAATCAACCTTGGTAAGGCAGAGGCAATTTTTTTACAACCTACCAGCGTATGCAGTCTTTCTCTTCACTTTCATCTACTGATCTTGCAGGAACCAAAATCATGTTATCAGGAAAAATTAAAACTCCAGGTGTCACGATTTTGTGACTCACTCACTGACTTCACATGTTTCCATTTGTTGGTTTAGGCTCCCTGCACCATCCTATATAGATCCTGTTACTGCTGGCCTCTCCATTGCTGGCCTTACAGCCAATGACTCTTTGGCCTTCTTCACATATGAACAACCAGTGACAGGCCTCACTTGGCTGGTTGGTCAGCTAGCTTCTGTGCCAACGATCTTCCAGTCAGTCCCATATGCTGGCTTATATCCCTTGAACCACAGCACTACCTGGTCTAATTGTCTTCTGTGGTGAATTTAGCCCTACACAGCAATCTATCTGATCTGCCTTTCAATTGTCTGTTTTCAGTTGTTAGCTTATCTTATTTGTGTTTCTGCATGGCTAATTAAACTACCGTAGATACTCGGCTATAAGTCGACGTCGCCTATAAGTCGACCCCTAAATTTTCGACCTTGGAGAGGGTAAAAGTCTATAACCCGCGTATAAGTCGATGTGCTTTTACATAGAAATTTTGATATTTTGAAGTGCTTTTAAATGACGTGCGTTTTAGATGTAATTCTGAAAATTTTCTGGCGCTTTAAAACATAGCATAGGCACCAAGTTAGACCCAATGATGAGAAGATGTGCTTGGGTCAAACTGGTGTTGCCCAACAACACAATAAATATCTACCAGTAATAAGTTTATAATCGGATTACCTTTAAAATTAATAGTTTGTATAAGTGCTAAGTTAAGTTTAACAGACTGCAGGTTAACAGTTTTCGCCACTTTCCAGTGTTTGCGGACTTAATGTTTCCGCGTTGAAAATCATGGCGGAAGTTATGGTGCCATAACTCGAAATTAAGAGGAAGGCAAAATATTATAGCGCTATGAGAATTTTTACAGAAACTAAACGATCAGTAGCAGTTGAAGTTTGGAACGCGTCCATTTATTTAGAGACTAGCAGATTTACGCAAATCTTTCAAAGTCAGAATTATCATCTTCATTAAAAAGTAAATTAAATGTCCCTTCAGTTAAAGCTGGATCATCCACGTAGATGTCGGTCTCGTCGTTATCGTCAGTGTTGGAGTCATGTTCATTATGCACTCTTTGGTAGATCGTGTTGACGTGCGAACCGTCCATGGGGTTAATAATGCCGCATTACGACTGTTCGACCATTTTTCTGGGCAGATCATCCCAGGCAAGCTTCACCCATTCATAAACCAAAGACAAATCGGGTTTCTTTGTGTTCCCACCTTTGGTTAATGTTGCTGTGCCCGATGTCATTCACTCCATTCCAAATTTACGGACTCGATCTTTGAACGGCTTGTTCAGTCAAAACATCCAACGGTTGAAGCACAGCTGTTAATCCACCAGGGATTACACACATATCTGTGTGTAACTGTTTGACCTTGGATTTTACAGGATCGGTCTGATGTGCTCGGAACATGTCCCACACGAGAAGGCCTCTTCTAAATCAGTGCACCTATCCTTGTGTTCCAGACGCATTCCAACCAATCCTTTGTTCCATCTTCGTCCATCCAACCTTTTACGATGAGCTTTTACTATTATGCCTCTTGGAAACCTCATTCCTTTAGGTAAAGTCTTTCTCTTAAGTCTTTACATGTGGCACCAAAAAATTTGCACTATAAAATCTAAATATCAGAGCCTTACCAAGAAAGCACCGCACCCAGTAAAAAAAGAACAAGAAATAAGAACTGATGTTTGGCAGTGGATGGCAGCATGGTTTAAATGAAGCAGTGTTATTTTATTCTGCCAGATATTTTGTTAGTATTTTAAGCAAAAATTTATTTCGCTTTGTTAAATATTAATTCTTTATAGTGTCATCTGTTTTATAACAGGATTTTGAATGTCTTAACTGTGCATATACCGTGCGGTATCCCATTGATGCGTCATGCGATCACCCACGGGTGAAGTGTTGATGTGTTGAGAAGTCGTTGTCGGATAAATCTTGCGATCTTGGCTTGACCCTCCTATAAGTCGACCCCCCAAATTTGGACTTTCAAAATTGTCCAAAATTTCTCGACTTATAGCCAAGTATCTACGGTAACTAAATTCTCGACAACAGTGTCAGATTTCAGCAAGGGTATAGAATCACAGTACATATGAATATAGGTCTATTGAATGACGAGAACATTCAACATGCAGATGCTGTCAGTCCAAGGATGAATTAAAAATTTATCTTGCATCAGCAGAAGAGTGAGGTAACCAGGTTTCTTCAGAGGAAATTATTTAAAAATCAAAACAGAATCAGTGAGGAGGCTTTGAATGGTTTCTTGACATTCATTAGTCACATGTCACAGCAGCTAGCTTATTTGGTCTAGTGTTTCATAATTAGAGCCGGGTATATATGGCTTGGACTGTTAACTTGATTTACCTGTGTACAAAAGAAGAAGTAAAACTTTATTAGTGTATTGAAATTTTAACAACAATGAGGTACGTTTTTAGCTTAAGAAACCTTGTTTGCACTAAAGCAGTTGTAATTGCATATAGTGGTATAACAGTCATTCACAGCCTTGTCATCTGTAATGAAGAAATAGTTTGGAATATTTGCAAAGCCTACAGCACCACATGAACACTTGTTCTCTATGGCTGGCATTGAATCGAAAAAATGCAGGTCAACTCCAACACCAGAAAATGGACATGGTTTAATGTATCTACATAACTGACTGAAGCCTGATTAAGACTTTAATCTTTCTAGTCTGGAAATTTCTGTAGTGCTGTTATCATGGGGCATGGTAGTTCATGACGGCCGATTGGTTAGAGCGCTCGACTTGTAATGCAAAGAGTATGGGTTTGAGACTCTCCTGAGACGGTTACTGTTTAGGGACCTTGAGCAAGGCCTTCACTCGCAATTGCTTATCGCCTGATGCTTAGTCATTAGATAGTACAGATTACTAAAATGTGGAAATAATCATAACCAAGCACAAGATATTCATCTACTTTACTATTGTTGTAGTTAATTAAGTTCTTTTGCTTGTATAGGCATTAAATGTATAGGAGTACATGCTAAACATTCCACAGTGCAATGTGACATTGGTTTGAACGGCTTTCCCTGAGACAGTTACTGTGTAGTGTCCTTAAAGGACATATTCAAGTCATGCTTAGTTGTCAAGTGCCATTGACTGATGCTCATCATTAGATAGTGACACTTAACAAATACAAAAATAATAATAATTATTAGTACTTAGCATGGTACTTAGTTTCTTATGTCTATCTACTGAAGTATAGTTATAGTTATAGTGTACAGTTGTTATGTGTGTCACCTTTGTAAATGAACCCTTCACTGCTGAGTGTAATTCCCCTTTCATCTGAGTGACGTGAGACGGAGTTATGTCAGCTTCCAGTGATTTTGTCAAGAGCTGTGACCTACTTGGTGAACAGAGTCACACAGGATCATGCAGGACTTAAATCAAACTTAGAATGGGGGCTCTGGATGATGAGGCCCATATAAGCACAGGAGGACACATGAGCTGGCAGTTTTTGAGCTCATGCTGGAGTCCAAAGTAAGAGTTAAGTGGAGTGTGCAGTTTGGAGTTCAGGTAGTAATCAGTCTGACTGATACAGAGTTGAGGCGTCCTGCAAGTCCAAGAGTCAGTACGTGAAAAGATGCACTGGAAAGTCTTAGAGAGATGCCAGATGCGGTGTTGAGCATAGCTGAGCCCTGAAGTCTTTGATTTCCAAGTCTTAGGATGCTGTGAGAACTTTGTTCGAGTTGAAGTCCTCACACGAGAAAGCTGTCGCTGTCAACAACACGCTACTGTCGTCTTTATTATCATCAAGTCTCTGCTTGGTTGTACATCCACCACGCATCACTAGTCTGCCCATACCTGGGGGTCTGTGGTACTGTGCTATATGTTCATTGAATTTTAAATCTGTGATGTTTTGTCTTGTGTTTAGATCAGTAATATATGCATGTTTAATCTATTACTTAGGAGTTGAATGCTGAAAGCTATGTTTACATTTACTTTTACTTAAGTTCCCTGGTCTGGTACTTGGAGCAACAGCTAATTTGTGTTATATGAAGCTAAAAATTCACATTCAGTTTAATTTATCCATTAAGACAAATCATATACTGCAATTAATTATGCAGTTAAAAGATTTGTTGTGCAAGTTTTTTCATTTTTCAGTGAACACTTTTAATTGATTCCATCACTATTATGTTTATTAAACAAGCTAAGTTTCATATCTGTAATTTCTGGGTCTGATGTGCTTCTGTCTAGTTCATCCGATTGCTAGAGAGAGTGGCTCAGGCACTGAATATGACTCCATTTGGTGTGGACATGGCTTTGGAAAGTGTTGTGGATGCCATTGTCGGCAGAGCAGAGCAGCTTGCTTCCTGTACCATTGACAGTGACAGAAAAGTTCATATATACAACCTGCAACGCAAAGTCAAAAGTTTAAAGGAACAACTTGAACGCAAGGTTGACCATTTTATTTATTTTTCTCTTTAAATGCTGTGTAAAGTAACATTTGTTCACAGGATTATTGCTTCAATTGTAAGTTAATTTTGATTTATACTGCTTCTCAGAACATTTTATAGTTACATTTAATGCATTGTGTTGTTGAAGCTTATAGTTATAAGTTGTCTTCATTTCAGCTAATGTAAATGTCCAACAAACTGAAATTATACAGGCTTATATGTCTGTAGAATTACATAGTGCCACTCAAAGAAAGACTTCTGATAGGTACACTTGACCTGAGTACACAAAACCATGTTTAGACATAATGCGAAGCTTCTTTGCTGCAACGTGGAAGTTCGGGCAGACAGGACAAGCAGGCCAAATTGCGCATCAGAGTGAAGGGATCTACAGCCAGAATGGATGATACTGCATGGGTGTCAATACCTATCTGTGGGACCTCCCGAGTTTGAAATAGGGACAGCAAGAATAGGCTAATTGCCATCCCACTCTTCAGTCCAGATTGCTAAAAAATTTGATTTTGAGCTGTCAGATCTGCACGCTTGACATTCAAATTGCAGTGCCTGTTGTAATTTCAAGCAACAATATTAGTTTATTTACATTCTAATCAACGATCTCCAGCGGGAAGGCTTCAAAATTTCGACATAAAAGACAAAGAACCATATCTTTATTTCCATGTGAAATTTAGGATTGTTACTCGGCAGTACGAGCTGGCTGATCCAGCTTACGTTCTGCAACCAACCAAAATCTCATATTTCGAAAGATTTACACTGCGTTTGGTTCTCATGGATTTTGTTACTCTTGCCGCACACAGTGTGGAATGCCTTACCGACTAGCATCAAAGAGAACACTTCCTATAACAAGTTTTTAAAAGAAACTTAAAACTTATATGTTTAATTCCTATTGATCCATAAACCGTGATATTACTCAGTATTACTCAGTAGGTCTCTTTTAGGGTTGTTGCACGCGCCTTTGAGGCTGTTGTTAATTGCACACGTTATTTAATGTTTGTTTAATAATAATAATTAATAATAATAAAGTACAAAAGCAATACTCCCTGGACAAACAACACCATGGAAGGATCGCAAAATGCTTTTGTGGACTCATTTCAAAACCTCCTACCACAACCAAAAAACTATTTGTAAAATTACAGAAGGAACATAGTTTCAGTGAACTCACAATTGAATAAGTCCTCAGTGGTGAAGTATCTCCTAGGCAAAAGAAGAAATATCAAAATTGGGATGAATGTCTAGAACTTATGACCAGTAACTATGAAACTATTAATATTATATAATATTTACATGAATATAGTCTTAATATTCATTTATAGGCTTATAACTGGAATATTAGTAGTGCAGTACTATTTGCCATTAAAGTGGAATGTTTTCTTTTAAAAACTTGTTCTCATTTTTGTAAATGTGTCCATCACTTTATATGTTTTTCCCAGAATTGTCCCTGGGCCATATTGTCCCTGTGACAAATTATCCTGTGTAGAATTGTCCCTGGGCCATATTGTCCCTGTGACAAATTATCCTGTGTAGAATTGTCCCTGGGCCATATTGTCCCTGTGACAAATTATCCTGTGTAGAATTGTCCCTGGGCCATATTGTCCCTGTGACAAATTATCCTGTGTAGAATTGTCCCTGGGCCATATTGTCCCTGTGACAAATTATCCTGTGTAGAATTGTCCCTGGGCCATATTGTCCCTGTGACAAATTATCCTGTGTAGAATTGTCCCTGGGCCATATTGTCCCTGTGACAAATTATCCTGTGTAGAATTGTCCCTGGGCCATATTGTCCTTGCCCAATTGCATAGGAATGCGTGTGTTAGGGTCAGAGTGGCTTGAGTTGAAAGTGAGCAGAGTATTGTGCGAGTCTGATGCAGGTGTTAGAAGCACTTTCAACATGCATAATTCATCTGACAGGCTGAAATTGAATCTCGCTCGTGAAGATGCAGTTTCTATGATTGGACACAAGTCAGATGTTTAGACGGTTGATGTAGCTTGGATTTAGTCTGAGACCACATCAGCTCTCGTGATGCCTGACTATTGCCCGACCGTGTTAATCAGGTCAATAATCACTGCTTTTTGCAGCCTGTGAGACCGGCTGAGACCGGCCTTCTGAAAGAATGTTCCTGTGAAATCTAAAATCTACCTTCAGAACTTCATGATGCACTTTCACATACCTAAACGCAGTCAACACCTTGGACCAATGTACCGATCCATGGGTGCCTGCGGTTTTTGCCTTAATTAGAATTTATGTCAGTACTGAAATTGATAATTAATGGCTAGCTGGTATATTTTGCAGGTAGTTATATTTCATGCTGTCTTTCTCTTCATATACATATAGATATATGATCAAAATATCACAGAAACCCTTTTTGATTCTATTTTTTTGTCAGAGATCACAGAGCAGTACCTAAGAAAATCTAATAAATTTCAGGAAGCACAACCTAGAGTCTGTTAAGGCTATTTAATCTTTCTGCTCTGAGGTTTCTGGGGCATCACTTTCAACTTGGCTATTGTGACGGTATACAGTACCTCTTCTGACTGTGACACGTTTTGACTTTGGCTCTTTCGCACAAGAACTGGGTCAGCCTCTAACGTTTAGGAGCGATGCTGACAGTGAAGAGAGAGAGAGACTTGGCTTTAGGCAAAGATCATTTCAGCAGAAAACTTTCAGCGAAAGAACCGTAGCAAAGGAGACAACTTGATGCTTGACGATGATGTAGGAGACAGAGATCGGCCATGCTGTCAAGGACCTGCAGGCACAATCAAAGACTTTATGTAGATTTACGGTTAATTGTTTAAAGTAATAAAAGTTGAAGCTTGACGAGTCTCATTGACTTAACCTTCTGTTAGACCACGGGAACCTTGCACTTCATTGACCCTGTATTTGTTGTATATTACAAAACTTTGCCAAACTGCATTGTGTCCAGAACTCGTTGGTCTGAATGATGTCAGGAACCTTAAGGATTGATCACATTTCTCCTGTACTGGCTACCCTACACTGGCTGCCTATCTAGAATCACTGATAAGATAGCTCTCATGACATGCAAGATTTTTTCAACTAATCGGCCGGCTTACTTGTCGTCCTTTTACAGCGCTGCCAGCCATCCAGACCTGCAACAAAACCATTTCTCTATCTCTGACAGTACGGACTGTCCGTCTTTTCTTCCATTATGGATTCAGCAATTCAGCACCAGCCATCTGGAACAGATTACCTGTTGATATAAGTCGCAACAACACCTCACTAGACCATTCGTTTACCAGCTTAAGACCTATTTGTACCAGCTTGCTTTTGTTGACTGACTACTATGACCCACCCACGCTTATGATTCCTTGCTTAGCTCATGGAAATGTGGCATGTTAACAAATGTGTTACTTACTTACCAAGGGACATTGCAGCAGTGTCTGTTCATTTAAGGTTTTCCAAATGATGTGCATCTGCCCTGTAAGCATTATGTTTTCAAACCAAGTTTAGTAGGTTCTATGCGTGATTGTTACCATGTGTTAAGGAGAGGCCCCCTCTGCAATCTTGCCCAGCACAGGTGGCTAGCAAGGTTGTTGTGCACCTGCAGTTTGCTTTATCTGAAATCATGGATAAGCATATTCCAATTAAGACCAGGAGTGTTGCAGCACACCCATCCTAGCCTTATTACAACTTGAATATTGCTTTCTGCTTACAAACTGTGT
This sequence comes from Norana najaformis, assembly GCA_964023275.1. Lineage (NCBI taxonomy): Eukaryota > Metazoa > Annelida > Clitellata > Crassiclitellata > Hormogastridae > Norana > Norana najaformis. The sequence continues at coordinate 48,861,453 of OZ029913.1, read as the reverse complement.
GTAGTCTTGTCTCATCAGCCAAATACTTTTCTTGTCTTGTCTCTAAAAACTGTTTTTCTCAAAGGTCAGTTGACAAGATTTGCATCATGACAAATGCACTTTGCTTTTCATTACACTCATCTCTTGCTGACAGGTTTCCTTTTTCTCCTAAAAGAACATCTCTGCTTTCAGATTCAAATTTTGCAATAATCCTTCCTCTGATGTTGGGAACTTGCCTTGTAAGCAAAGGAAATCAGTTGTAATGTTTACTGTGCTTGTGTGTTTATGGTAATTTTATTGTATAGGTATGAATAGCTTAGAGCTTAATCCTCCAGCATCAAATAATTAAGAATAATATTACTGTGATGAACTCCCATTATTTTTACTGATGCCAGCAGGTTTCAACTCCACCTGGATAGCGTGCAGAACAAGGCCCACATCATGTAACTAAACTACTGTAACTAATGTGTAAATTTTTAAAGGGGTTAATTGGTTATTGTGAATATGGCAGTACACAAAAGATTTATAGCTGCTTCTCTGGACTAGGTTTCCTGCAAGACCAGACATATTCAGTCGTTTATTATGATGTAAAATTTCTTATACTGTTATTTTAAGGAGAATCATCTGGAAATGTGTCAACAGAAGATTGCTATGTTTGAGGAGAAACTCTTAGCAAAACCTGATCTTGAGAAAGATGAAGAATTTGTCAGAAATCGGAAACTACTAAAATTGGTTGATAAATATAAGACAGAACTTAATGAGGCACACCTGGAAATTCGCGATCTAAAAGCTCGACTTTTGCAAGCTACTGATATTCAGGTATTTGTTATTTTAAATGAATGTAGGAGTTTATTTTTTCTGCCATATGACTTTAGGGATATCATGCTCCACCAATTCTTTTGAAGAATTGCTTGAAAATAAAGGAACTGCCTGGAACTGACTACATTCTTACCTGCTATAATTCTAAGTAGTACTATGGTATGTTGCTTAGATGAATTGTATCAAGGAGGTACAGTACCATACTTTCACATATATACCATGCAGGTTATGCAGTTCTTTCCACAGAGGTAAGTGTGAGAACTTATGTGGGTGTGGGTTGAACAAAATCTGTTTTAAATAACTGTCCACATATATTTGTGTTAGTGCTCTGCTGTGCCTTCTAGATGCAACTCATCTCAGGAACTCATCTCAATGATCTATGTCTTGTCTTGTCTTGTCTTTAGCCATCTACGATCCAAAGGTTGGCAGCACTATGAACTGCCCATCTCCAGATGTTTCTGTCTTCGGTTGTCCTCAGTAACTGACTCATAGTTAATCCTGTCCAAGACCTTATGTTCTCAATCCAGGCTGCATGGGCTTCCATGTGCTTGCGATCCAGACGTACCCTACATTATTTCTTTCTCCAAACAGTCTCCATTTTTTCTCATAATATGACCAAAGTATGTCAACTTTCTTGATTTGATGTTACTTAACAGTTGATGTTCCATGCCAGTTTGTTCCGGTACCCATTCATTGGTTTTCTTTCCCATCGAAGAAACCCTCAGTATCTTCCTCAGTCCCTTCATTTCAAATCCATTTATCCTTATTTTATCTATTCTCTTGATGGTTCACCCAGTTGCCACCATAAGTTGCAACTGGCCATATCAGTGCCCTTAAAAGCTTCATTTCAGTTGTAACGTGTAAACCATGACTTTTCCATAGTTTCTTCAACATTCCCATGATTTCCTTACCTTTGTTTAATCTACATGTAGCTCTGACTTCCATAGTGCATTCTGTATCCTTTATGATGAGAGATCCAAGGTACAGGAATGTGTCAGCCTGTTCCAGCTGTTCACCCTAGACTTGATACACCGTCCATTGTAGCATCGTCCATTCCCATAACCTTTGTCTTGTCCATATAAATCAACAGTCCAAATTTCTGTCTAACCTGATCAAGGTGATCAACCAGCTCCTGCAGCTCTGCCACTGAACCATCCAACAAAACAATGTTATCGGCATATCTAAGGTTGGAGACCTTACTACCACCAATTTTTATCCCTCCTTGAAAACCATAAAGTGTTTCTGTCATGACCGTCTGTGCTAGGATGTTAAATAAATATGGGGAAAGGACACAGCCCTGCCTGATTCCTTTTTGGATATAATAATAACAATAATTAGCAACTTCTAATGCACCGGTGTCTGATGCACAAGACATCAACCGATGGCACACCAAAACCAAGCCACAATCAGGTCAGTATCCAGAAGGTCAGTCCGCATGACAGAGAGGCAGCCTATGGTGGATAAGCAATTTGAAACAGGTAAGTTTTGAGTTGAGAACGAAATGACAGAAGCGACTGAGCAGAACGAACAGACACAGGGAGGGAGTTCCAAAATCTAGGTCCAGCAACCAAAAAAGCCCTTTCACTGAGAATAGTTCTAGTCCAAGGTATGACCAGAGAAAGACAATCAGATGACCTTGCAGAATGATGGTAAGTCTCGGGAATAAGGACTGACTTTAAGTATTGTGGTTGGCCATAGTTCAACAATCAGATGACCTTGCAGAATAATGGTAAGTCTCGGGAATAAGGACTGACTTTAAGTATTGTGGTTGGCCATAGTTCAACAATCAGATGACCTTGCAGAATAATGGTAAGTCTCGGGAATAAGGACTGACTTTAAGTATTGTGGTTGGCCATAGTTCAACAATCAGATGACCTTGCAGAATAATGGTAAGTCTCGGGAATAAGGACTGACTTTAAGTATTGTGGTTGGCCATAGTTCAATGTTTTATAAACTTTAAGTCCTAATTTGAAACAAATCCTTTGCTGAACAGGAAGCCAACGTAAAGATTTAAGCACTGAATCAAATGCCTTTCTGAAATCCATTAAGCACACTAACAGTGGTTGCTGGTGTTTCCTTGTCTTTTGCATGAGGATCCGAAGGTTAGCATTATGATCTCTTGTCCCTCTTCTTCCTTGCTGAAAACCTGCCTCTTCCTCTGCAGTCTCACTCTCCGTCTTGTTACAAATCCACTCCAAGATGATTCTGAGCAGTATTTTGCTGGCGTCTGAGACCAGAGCAATTGTTCTATAATTTATGCACTGTCTCTTATCACCTTTCTTGGAAAATAGTACGAATGTAGAGTGTTTCCAGTTCTCAGGCCATTCACCAGTTTCCCACACTGCCATACAGATCCTGTTCATCCTGTCCACTGCTGTTGCACCGCCCTCTTTAAAAAGCTCTGCTGGGACATATCTGGGCCTGTTGACTTACGACTGGCAGTTTGCCAGATAGCACTTGCAACCTGTGATCAAAGAGGAGGAAGTTCTGGTTCATAATCTCATTGTATTTCATTTCCTTTGTTTACTTAAACAAAGTAAAGTTTGTAGTGAAATAGAAAATTTGATTTACTTGAGAAGTGATCTATGGGTCTGTCTAAAATAGGTAAATAATCATGTATTCTAAGCATGACATCTATAGCTAAGTCCATTTAAACAATACTGAACCTAGTTACACCATATGCAACTGGGATACTATGGATTCGGTTTTGCTGACAGGCATGAACTTTCTGTTTGAGTGTAGCGATTCTCCCTGTATTCGCATTTCATCTACATTGGAGGTGTTAGCTGATGAAATGAAATGTGATAGTTCGTTGTTTAAATGAAGCTAGGTTAAGTATAGATATGTAGGTGTAATTATATAATTGGCCAACATCAGTGTATGTATATATGTCTGTAATAAGTGCCAGCATCATAGGGCTTAAACTTGTTAATATTAGGCATTGAGGAAGCAATTCGCTGTGCTTCCGAAACTATATGGAAAGCAGGGAATCAGCTGAAGTAATTTGAAAATAACAATCGACTGAGTCATTTGGTCAGAAGCAGAGGTTTTAGTGATGTGCAGCAAGGTGCAATACAGTTTCTTCATTTGTATGGAATTGATAGGAGTTGTAGAACATTGCTGAGAAATTCATCCTTGAACTCCAGATTGATCAAGAAAGAACTGTGAGATCGTCAGTTAAATCAATAGAAAGGCTATGGTCTGTAAAGACATGGAATGATTAATCACATCGTCTGTTTTGTGGTATTGAATGATTCGAGTTAATTCAGTGGAAGTGTGCGTAGTTTCAGAGGAAAAGTCAAATGCATACTTTGATAGTTCGTTAGTAAAATTTGCGATTCTTTGGCAGTCATGGATTCTGAGCTGAAATTGACTGAAATTTGGTCAACTTACCTGCAAGAGACTACGATCAACATCAGAGTCGAGTTAATTCATAAAGCACTGAATTCGAATGGGAAGAAGCTTTGGTGCAATGAATAGCGGAAGGTAATGATTGTTCGACAGAGACTACAACCTGAGAACCTATCGAAGACAATCCAAAGAGAATGCCATTCTTCGAAGGGTATACAGCTAAGGATTATCCAAGCCAAAGGACAGCTGAATCGAGCATGCCAACGAAGGAGGTTCTGTACGTTAAGTATATAAATAATATATCTGTATTTAATCTGGTGCTGGCTTAGGTAGAGCTAGTTAAGAACAGGCCTGGCATATACATAGGCCTGGTGTATAGATTAACCGCCATATGCCTTGGTCCATAGTTAAGCATTTGCTCGATGCCTAACTTGCAATTATTTAAAAAGCAGATGCAACTGTACTTAATGTTTTGTGTGATTGTATAAGCAATTATTAAGGTTTTTATATTTTTTTAGTTATTAAAGAGCTGATACTGCATTTGGTTTTGTATAGACCTTTATTTTGCTTACCTTTAGCTTGTATTGATATAATGTATATTCTCAGTTAAATTGTGGCGTTAATAGCTGTCTCACTGTAGGCGACCCTAATTAAGTGGGACTTGTCGCTGTTGGGTATGTTTTTGCATCCCATTTTACTATACTGTATTTTGTAAGATGTCTCGTCTTTGCCTTGGAATCATAAAAGAGGTGATGGTGGTGGTGATGACGATGACGATGATGATGACGATGATGATGATGATGAAACAACAGTAAACAAGCTCAGGGTGTTGCACAAAGACTCTAGTAATAGCCCAAACACCTGCCCAAAACCACAACTTTTAGGGTTTTTTCTCAAATAATATCTTTTGATTAATGCAAAATCTGGAATGTCTCCACATCCATTAGATCCTTGAGATAAGAGCCAACAAGGCAATTACACATAAGCATTAGGTCTTAAACTCAGTGTGTTTTTGTGTAGGTAACCTGTGCAGTTTCTTTCACATGAAACAAGGTATGAACCAAAACCTTGGAATGCTGGTATATTGGTATACTGAGCCAAAACGTATAAGACAGATTGCAGCTGAATAATTCAGGAAAAGCTATGCCTACATAAATGGCTTTGCCATATCAACCCTGGTGAATATGAATGTGTGCATCAAGGTTATAGCCGTTTGAATTGCAAGCAAACAGTGTATCGTGCAAATCTATTGCAGCTAGTAGAAGCATGTTCAACAAACATTCATCATATGCTCTGGGAAGGTTATTTCCTGGTCCAAAGTGACACCCTGATCACGATGATCAGTATGCACAGAAAGAGATATCAGGAAGGCAGTGCTGCAGACAGGGCAAGCTGATCTGAGAAATCTGCCCACAACTATCAAAGCAGATGAATTGGGTTTTCCAGGGATTTAACCAGAGGCCAGTTAGCAACATCCTGGCATGAAGCACCTCCAGTGTCTGAAGCATTTTCTGCACTAAGGAGATGGTCTTTACAGCTTGGCCTCGGACACATGTCTTAATGAAGTGGTATAGATGATACAGAGTAGAGGACCTAAGATGGAACCCTGTGGGAGACCAAGCGAGACCAGGGATCAGTTAGACCGTGTAGAACCAAAATCACTGGCTGAGTGCACCCAAAGAGGAATGAACGCAACCATGATAGAGGGCAACCCATGACACAGAACGACCTGTGAAGGTGCTCGAAAAGAATGCCATGGTCAACAGTGTCAGACACTGCACTTGCATCAGAAAGGGCAAGGAGAGTTGCATGCCCCAATCAACAGCTCCAAAAATATCAACAAGAATGCATGTTAGAAGTGACTGTCTGAACCATGACTGTGTAAGCTGCATCAACATGTATTTATGAACTATCTTTGATAAGAAAGATAAGTTGGAAATATGTTGTTAACATCAAGACCGTGGCGCTTGAGAGATGGCAGAAATAACAGCTCATTTCTGAGATGCTTGGAATGACCCCTCAACCAAAGCAGTGTTACATAACAGCAGTAAAATCAGCAAAAGAGCATCTATACAAAGTCCTTAATTAGAAAAAGAGGCAGAGGGTTGAGCTCACACAACTTCAGTAGTGAGACAGCAGCACCTGGTGCTAGGCAATGGTGGAGATAGGCTCCAACTGTGATATTCTGCAGTCCATTGGAGGGAAGGTTGGCGGTGGGGTGCCTTTGGTTGAGCGACGGAGTGAGTCAGTCTTTCAGGGCATGAACTCCAGGTACACGAATAACAGCTGTATGGAAGTTTTCATTGAAGTAGAGTGGCCAAGGATTGTGGAGAGTGATGGCCAAAGTCATCAAGGGTTGTCTTTTTCTTCTTCAGTCACCTTCTGCCAGTAGAACATCGCATGTAGCAGACCAGAACAGTTGTACTATGGTGCACGTATAGGAGATTAGACTGGTACTGCCCTTGGGCAGTTGATGTTTACATCTTGGCTAGGTTGAAGGTTAGACTCCCTGTTCTCGATGCTAGTGGTGAATTAGGCAGCAAATGACTTTTGTTTTCTCTCAACATTTTGGTGTGTAGAGAGTTGATAGTGTTTTGGCCTTTTATTTCTGGTTGAAGCTTAGTAATAACTGCTTAGTTTTGTTAATAAAACTTGAAAACCACAGTTTGGCCTCTTAAAAGCTTGGACCAGGTAGTAACATCCTTCAAATTTGGCAAGCCTGCCAGGAGGATTTTACTACTTACCCTCTTTTCTATCAGAAACTTTTAACAAACATTATTGTCCCTTGTTCATGTCTTGTCTTTGGCATGAACCCTTTAGCAGCAGCTGGTGACTCCACTGGAAACTCTATCTCCTCATGCTCATGGCTATTTTGCTAACCGTTATTGATGTGACTAAGCTGGAAACTTGCCTCTTCCAACTTTGTCAGTTGTCCATGATTTTTCTGTTTCCAGACAAGAAAGAGAACCAGTTGGGTATTGTAAGGTGAAGTATCTGATTTTATTGTACTGTATTTTAGATGCAAACTATTGCCAAGGAAGGAGACATTGAGAAACTGGAAGGCAAAGTTGGAGAATTAGAACTTTTGCGACAGAAGCATGAGCACACCATAGCCAACCTAAAAGAAACTGTGCGAACGCAGGAGCAAAGTCAAAGTGCAGTTCAGTCAATGGCAAGTGAATTGCACACTGCAAAATTAGCTTTAGATGAACTGACCAAACACCACAGACAGGTAAACAGATTCACCTAACAATTAGCCTAAGAGAGTTATTAAACTCTTTTTTGTCACTTACTAAACATATATGCCACAGTTTATTATGTGTACTGGCAAAAATAATTATATTGTTCTCCATACTACATATGGCAAGACTTAAGAAGAGCTAGTGGGACAGCTCTTTTAGACATTCACAAGAGGTGAATATGTAAAAAATTTATTGTAGCATTGCAGTTAAAAAGTTAGATTAGATTGAGGATAATCATCTGACTCCCTAGTCCTTAGCTGTGATCTTGCAAATCCCAACAGACCTCAACAGTTTTCTGTTGTTTGAATGAGTGTAAATACTTTGGATAGTGGATTATATAGGCAGCATTGCCCTTCCACCCATGCCACCACACTAGGAGATGTTAGTACAGTACTAACTTACTAAGATGTTTAAAACAGGTTACACTGGAAATGATTACTGCTCAACTAGATAGGTGGTTTTTCTTGAAATCCTTGGTCACTGCTTTTCTTCAGTGACTTCTGATCATGTTAATATAATCTTTATAATCTTTAGCAGATTTGGACTTTCCATCAGCTAGTTTGTATGTACCTTCACACTCAAAGTCAATCAGTTCTTATCCGTCAAATAACTTCAGCACTTGTAGTATACTAGATGGTTTATTTACTCAAACCCCTCATGTTCTCATAATACATATATGCCATTCCATTTGGTTCACTGCACACCAGGGCCTGATGCATGAGCAAGGCTTAAGCTAACCACCGATTAAAGCCTATCCCTGGTTAGCTATTCTTGGAGTAGCAGTTGACGACAAGCGGCTTGTATAAGTTGGGCTTAGGGAATGGAATAGGAATAGTGAAATGAATGCTAAAGGAGAATGCAAACATGATGTTAAGAACAGGATCAAGGCAGAGTGGCAAAAATGGAAAGACCTATCGAGTGTATTATGCGATGTCAAAATGCCGGTTCAACTCAAAGGAAAGGTGTACAAAACAATGATAAGACCAGTGACGACATACGGAGCAGAAGCCTGGACATTGATGAAAGAGGAGGAGAAGCTGCTGGAGAGAACAGAAATGAGAATGCAGTGATGGATACTTGGAATCTCACTGAAAGACAAGAAAAGGAATGAGTATATCAGACAGAAATTGGGAATGGCTTGTATATCTGACAAGGTACGAGAAGGCAGGTTGAAATGGTATGGTCATGTGATGAGGAGAGAAGAGGAAAATTGCATTAAAAGAATTATGACAGCAGAGGTTTATGAACGCCGCAGTCGCGGAAGACAAAAGAAGAGATGGAGAGATGTGATTCAACAAGACCTAAAGCTTCTCAGACTGAAGAAAGAAGATACTGGAGATAGAAACAAATGGAAAAGAAGGATTCATGTGGCTGACCCCTCCCCTAGGAGGGATTAATTCCAGCCAGAAGGAAGATGAAGAAGAAGAAGAAGAAGAAGAAGAAATGGAATAGGAATAGTTAATCAATGCCTCCAATGAGCGAAGGCAGTTTTCTGATGCAGGGTTTCCCTTTTGTCATGTTTCGGCTAATTGCACATGCACGCAAGGTATTTATAGAAGGTGCTGAGCTTTGTTGTTAGGAAAAGTATTTACATGATTATTGAGTGTTATTTTGAAAGATAAATATTGTTTAGAAATAGCTAGAATGGAGAGCGAAAAGAAATGGCAGCACAAGCCGAACTTTACCGAAGAGGAGGTGCAGTGCATGTTGGAGGGGATAGCACAAGAGAAGGATGCTATACAGTCCAAGTTGCAGGGTGCACTAACAGCACGGGGTAAGAAGGAGGCATGGGCTTGGATTGCCTTTGCAGTGAATGCATGCAGCCAAAAGACAGTGAAAAGTAACGAAGATATTAGGAACAAGAGCAGTTCTTGTTACTGACAGTTTCTTTATGTGAAATGCTACCCAAAAGTGGCTAATACTGGTGAACATGCTGTTGTTACTTTCTGGTGACAGCATAAGGCTGAACAGATTCATAGACAGCCATACAAATATTTAATTTATGTTCAGATTTTAACGTTCAGCTCTTATTCACAGGGTTCTTCAAGCAAAGTATGTGCTAGTTGAAGCTGTGCAACAAGAGGGAGAAGTGTTACACTAAGTCAAATAGAGTTAACTCCAAAATAAACAATGCATCACGCACGGCAGGGACCCATGTTGTTGCACAGTAAATTCCATATCAGCTGTAAGTTCTTCACAAATTACTAGCATTTTGTGAAGACGAAAACGAAACCATCGTAAAGTTCAGCATCTGAGAATGAATCAAGAGGATTCCAACAGTCCATAAATACTCTTTGACATCGTAAACTTTGTCGAATGGGATGAATTATGACAGGCACCATACTGTTTTATTTCACCAAGCTTGGATTAGCCCACTTAAGCCTGATGGCTAGGTGGAGTAGGGCTACTACTGTAGATAGGTAGGCAAATGCATAACACCATTAAACATCATTGCTTACTGTAACGTCATTACACAATATAGCTTCAGTCATCAACTGGTGATTGAATGTGAGCAGGTACCAATAATACAGCATCTCGCAAATCGTAACATTGTAAACTTTAAAACTTGAGCAGGACTACTTAAAGCTAAGCACAGGGCACCAGCTTATTCACGAGTGCAGATTCAAGTCAGAAGGTTATCCAGAGATCATATTAGAAGAATAAAATCTGGTTGCCAGAAGATCAGAGAGAAGGAGACAGAGAAGCTGCTATGGCAGGTTGTGTTTAAATTGAGAGAAAGAGGAAGTATTTGATGGATCACGGTAACATATGGGACTTTAGTTTTGCTTGGGGAGGAATAGGTAGAGGAGCTTGAGACAGATGATGTTGGATGAATGACAGAAGGTGTGTAGGAAAGGAGTGTTTCTCAAATTCAGATGGGAGATCATTCCAGAGTTGAGGTGCAGTTTGGGATATGGATCGGTTAAACAATTTAAGATGTCTAATAACTGGGAGATGGGCAAGTGGCGTTCACCACAGAGTTCTGTGCTAGGTCTTCTTTTGTTTACACTATACACCACACCATTAGGTACATTACTGGAGAATCATTTTCTAGGATATCATTGCCGATGATACTCACATGTACATTTGTTTCTGACAGTTTGTCTTGACATTCATCAGCGCAGCTGTTATCCACTGCCTTTGAGAAGAAGCCATCTTGGATAGCAGCTAATAAACTCCTCCTTACCCTATCGAAAACTGAATTTCTACTACAGGGCATTCCGCAGCAGCTTAAGAAGTTTGAATGGCTTAAATCTTTGAAGCTGGGCAACTCAGTTGTTGAGCTGGTTGATGCCGCTCATAACTTGTGCATTATTCTTGATTCTGCTCTGTCTCGCATTGACTGTGTAAATGGCATTTGTAAGTCATCATACATGTATATTCATGGCATGCATAGAATTATGCATTATATCCCAGTGTCTTCAAAGATATCTCTGGCAAATGCAACTGTAACTCACTTCTTACTGGTATCACAAAGTCAAACATGCAGAAATTTTAAAGAGTTCAGAACTCTCTGATATGTCCAAATATGAGCATATAACTCCTGTACTTAAATCTTTGCATTGGCTTCCTGTTCAGCAAAAAATTTGTTTTAAATTGAGGCTTGTAGTTTATAATCATTGAACTCTGGCCATTGGCCAACCACGAGACTTAAATCAGTACTCATTTATCAAACTTATCATTATTCAACCAGGTAATCTGAATGCCTTTATCTGGTTGTAGCAAAAACAAAAACTGTTCCTAGTGAGTGATCTTTTTCAATTGCTGGACCCAGATTTTGGAATTCTCCTCTTGCATATGTGTGTTGTGCTCAGTCTCTTGTGTTATTTTGTTCTCAACTTAAGACTTAACATTTTTTGTTTGGCTTATTCGCTATAGGCTGCTTCTCTGTTTCAGTGGACTGACTTTCTGGATATTGACTTGACTGTGGCTTGGATTTGGTGCACCAGCGGTTGATGCCATGTGCATTGACTGTTGGTGCTATAGAAGTTTCTGATTAATAATAATAAGAAGAAGAAGAGTGAGGAATTATTATTATTATTAATCACATATATTTATATTGCATTAGATTATGAATTCACCTCAAAAGCGTGGGTAGTTGGAAAAAGATAGGTCTTCACATGTTGTGAAATGAAATAAGAAAAAGAGAAGGGTCCTGTGAAGTTGGTGGTAGTGAATTCCGTGGATGAGAACCAATGTGGAAAAAGGCACAGACAGGGATGTAGTATCTTTTCAATGTCTTTTTCTCAAGACAAACCGAACATCTTGTCTCAGTCTCATCTCAGGACAAATTGCAAATGTTCTGGTTTCATCTCAGTCTTGCGGTAGGATTTAGCGGGTCTCATCTTGGTCTAACCTAGTGAGGTCTTATGCCAAGACTCAATAAATGGGTTACCCTATTCATATCGCTGCATGCCATGACTCAGTACCACCAGAGGCCCGGGAGCCGTGGCACCAAAGGCGCCGATGCTCACAAGTTTTGGCTCTGTGACGCCGAGGCAGGAGCATGCTCACACAACTTTTGGGTAACAGAGGTATCTGCTTATGTCACTGAACAAACATTAATACTATAAAAAATAATACAGTGATGTATACTCTCAGTGGCGGATCCAAGGGGGCCAATCTGGCCAAGCCCCCATTTGACATTTACATAGGACGTGGCCCCCTGCGAAAGTAGGCGATCACTATGTGATCTTTTATGAAGGAAATAAACTTATATGTAATCCGCCGCTTATATCCCCGTTCTCCGTTTCATTCCTACTTCATCCTGTGTCGCTGACCTCACACGTTTGGGCGTCGCTTGGAGCGAGGGGAACATTCCACCGTGTTGTAGCCCGCCCAGTTTTGCTTGGGGAAGGGGCAGTTCCGCCGTGTAGGGTTAGGGTTACACAAAGGATCCCACACATACAATTGTACACCACAAGCAACTTTACTGTACACACCGGAGAAATAAAAATCATAACACTACATATGGCTCAACTCTACAACAATCTTTCATCGATGTCATTGGATGTCTGACAGCAGTCATTTAGCGGTCATTTAACCAAACATATTTTATATAAAATAAGTGAAAATGTCTGGAGAACCACATCCCTAGCATTTGAAACAGATGGCACTGTCATTTGCGAAGATGAAGACAGAGGGAGCAGGTATATATAATAATTTTTTTCCAGCTAGTTATTGCAATTTGGCCATCTATTCTCCGTCCAAACTCACCTGTTTCTGTCCAAACAGAAGTGGCGACTTTCAATAACTTATCAATGAATTTGCTAAACTTACTGTTTAAGAAATAAATTTAAATAATATGCTGTATCAGGCAGTCCTGGCAGTACAGCTTAGCCCGGCACTGATATTTGACTTCTCGGTTTTCGACTTTGCCTCTCCAACTAATTATCATTCACTTTGAAGCGACCATTGATTGATGCCTTGTGTGTTATGATAATGGCGCTATAGAAGTCTTTGGATGAGGTTACATTAGAAGTGTAAACAATAATGTAGTGTAATGATCTTTGTAGAAATGTAACTTTGATTCCAACACAAAGGCTGTGTCAGAGAAACCGGCTTATGCATTCAAATGAAATTCGCAGAGGTCAGGTTGTTGCATAATTTTCAGCTCTGTATCAAAATCAAAAGAGTTCAAGGCAACGAGATGCTATGGCTAATAATGTTTAAGATCTGGTGCTATGAAGAAAGAAGGAAATCAGGATAAGCAGATTTAGCAAACAATACAAGTATGTGGAACAAAGTACAAATACCACAACCAGATTGAACTCTATATATATAACTATTAATTTCAATATGTGTATAATATATATTAAAATTACTAGCTATGTAAATGCTCTCAGCATAAAAGGGCTTTGCCCCTCTAACTCCTGACCATCGGCTTTCCCATGGACCCCACTGGAGTTTGGCCCCAGAAACCCATTTGGCCCCCCTCGTAAACCTTCTGGATTCGCCACTGTATACTCTGGTATTACATCACAAATTTTGCAAGTGACGAAATATTTTTTTAAATATACAGCTCGTGAAGACTAAAACTTTCCTATTCGAGTGTACAATAAACTTTTCCAGTGGTTGTAAAAAAAATGACAAAAACATTCTTGCAGATTATATCGGATATAATGTATAATTTTGTATACCTTAGGTCTGTAATTGGCTGAGTTTGGCTCACACAACTTTTAAACACTTCCTGGGCAACTGAATACGACTGACAAGTTGCAAAAATTGCGACAGTGGGATTAATAAGTACTGTTGTGCTAGCATAGCAATAGGTAATTCATCAGCGCTTTACAGAAAACCATTGTTGTGCCTCCCAAATTAGCATTTCATTTTCAAAACCGTAACAACTTTTGTTTTCATAATAGCATTTGGCCTACTTAACGTAATAACCTTGCAGGGGCTATCTTCAGCATGCTGCCAGCAGCACTGTCATTCCTAACGTCTGGGTGTGAACAATGGTGCACTACTGCATCTCAACCTAGTACACTGGTAGAAATCAGAGACACTGACAGCCATCTCTCATACTCACTTTCTGTTGTTTATTCAGTAATTTGATTTCACTGATGCATGACTTTATGTCATAGGCTATGATAGGCAAAAGCCTACAACCGTATGCAGTAGTTTAACTTTTTGCTTTCAGTATGCCATCATGTATTATTATTATTAGTATCCTAGTAGGCCTAAGTTGCTAACTACTTTACAAGACTGAGTATTTGAAACAAAACTGATATGCACCTATTTGGCATACTCAGAATGGGCTCAGACTGTATGGTTTAAACGTCAGTTCCATTTGGTGTCCCAAATCATAAAGGGGGGGTTCCCTACTGGAGAGTTAGGTGTCCACCCCAGGGAACATAACCCACCATAATAATACAGAGGGAGAAGTTCTATGCCTGTAGTGCTAGGTGATTAACCCTGGGTCTTGAGCTGCTTCTGTACATACTGTTCTGTAATCCGCCGCTTATATCCCCTGTATATGGTCAATCTGAGTAAGATCATTACTGCTCTGGGACCGTTGGTACACCAGTACACCAATGACATTCAAAATTACTCTGCTTGCTGCCCATCTGATGCGCTTCCCTGTGTGTCGTCTATGCGAGCTGTTGTGGGAGAGGTTCAAGTGTGGATGCCTTCCAAACAGCTCCAGTTGGATCTGACAAAGATGCAATACATCTGGCTTGGCACACACCAGGCACATTTCAAAATTGTCTTTCCCTGACTGGAATGAACAAGTCGTTGTCCATGACCTGGGCATGCTCTGGATGGAGAGTTATCCATGGCTATGCATGTTAACTCTATGCAGGTCCTGCTGTCAGGTTCGAGTCGTGCGGCACAATCTGTTGTTTAGTGCTTCAGTGACCTTTCACTTATTGATCTTGATGCTGCTTGATTACTGCAACTCGATCTTAGCAAGCCTGCCAAAGTTCTGGTTACGTCAGCTCCAGTCTGTTCTCAACTATGCTGCCGAAAAACTTGCCAGAGTTCCCTCATATATCTGATTATATGAGAGACATGCTCCACTGGCTCTGAGTGAAGGAAAGAATTAAATTCAAGGTTCTCCTCCTGGGATGAGTCTTGCTGGTCAGCTCTGCCATGGCATAAATCAGAGAGCAACGTGTACCATTTCGAGTCAACTGATATGGCAGTTGTTGCGCTCGGCTGCCAATAGAGAAATGCAGGCACTGTAGATCTGCACATCAGGTCAAAGCCATCATGCCTTCCCCTTTGTTAGACCTTCTCCTTGGAACAGTTTACCATTGTGTGTACATGATGTTGCACTTGACTGTTCAGCATACGTTTTAAAACTCTTAATATGCACTTGTTTTGATCAGTTAGATAGTCGTGAGTGCAGGACTTTTGTGAGGTATTTAAAAGGCGCTATATTCAGTTTTTCTGATACATATATACATACATACATACATGCATGCATACAGTTTACTGTTGAAAATTCTGTGTTCTTACCTTTTTAACTAGCCATGAAAATATTTTGCTCCATGTCTTTGGCTATAGACGGAATGTTGAAAATAAGTAAGAAACCTAATTTCTGTTAATTTACTCAAACTCATTTAGCCCATTGGATCAACATATTTGTGATCAATTTCCCAATCTGCTGTGTTTACCAATCACAATAATTAGCTTTCTGAGCCAAAAGATGAGGCAACTTCATTTTAGTATATAACTGATCAACTGATAGTTCAGTTTTATGCATTAATTAATGAAAAGTTCGTGCTTTGCTTATGTTTGTTGGCAGCTGTTGGATTTGCGTCGGGTGATGGCTCGTATGTTGGGGATGGATGTCAGTACAGTTGCCATTCCAGATTTCGAAATGATCTCACGCCTTGAAAAGCTGATACTTGCCAACCAGGCAAACACTTCATCATCAGTTGTGTTTGACTCATCTGTTGAGGACATGGTAGATGAGTTTCGTAGAGGTTATCAGAAAGCAGGACTTAGCACTGACCATGTTGAATGGTCTCACAATCAAGGTCAAAAGGTCAAAGTTGCATCAAGGTCTAGATCACTGTCACCACTCAAGAGAAAAGACCCAAAAGTGTATTAAACATTATTTGTTGCCAGAACTTTTATCTTTTATTCTTTATTCATAAATAATAAACACAAGCGTGATGTCTAAGTTGTGAAAGTTGTGAATTTAAGCTAGTCAACGTACCGCAGCTTTCGTTGGGCGCTGTAGAAATCTTGAGATTACGATCATGAAAGAACTGTGCTAATCGAGGGAGAGTGGAGGGGCTAAGCTTTGGGCTGTTCAAATGTGCTCCAGAATGAAACGGCATTAAGCAGTTAACAATAATATTAATAGCATACCACATACTATATACGTCTGACCTAATTTGTCATTCCTGAGGATCATTCCTGCCTTTGGTAAGAAAAAATAATAACTTATCTGAATAATAAATTTAATTATATTAAGGAGCTTCTTGAAATGAAAAAGATATAGGAGCTTTTATCCTTCTTCTTTGGCCTTCTTCTTCCTCCTCTTTCTCCTTCTCCCCTCCTCCTCCTATTATTATTGTTATTATTACCAGTACTATATTTAATTCAAAGGATAAAATCCAAAGGCAGTGGGAAATTATTAATTAGAAACTTCTGTTGTGCTAGTGTCTAATGCACAAGGCATCAACTGATGGCACACCAAACCCAAACTGCAGTCAGGTAAATATCCAGAAAGTCAGTCCACTGAAACAGAGAGGCAGCCAATGGTGGAAAAGCCAACTGAAAAAGGGAAGTCTTAAGTTGAGATCGAAATGGCACAAGAGACTGAGCACAAAGCACAGATGCAGGAAGTGAATTCCAAAATTATGGTGCAACAACCAAAAAAGCTTGTTCACCAAGAACAGTTCTAGTTTTTGGCACAACCCGAGAAAGGCATTCAGATGACCTGATTTAATAATGATAAGTTTGAGGAATGAGGACTGATTTTGAGTATTCTGGTTGGCCAGAGTTCAGTGTTTTATAAACTATAAGCCACATTTTAAAACAAATTCTTTGCTGAAAAGGAAGCCAATGCAAAGATTTAAGTACAGGAGTTACATGCTTGTATTTTGATGTATCAGTTATGGCTCTAGCCAGAGTTCCGAATTCTTTGAAGTTTCTGCATGTTTGACTTTGTGATACCAGTAAGAAGTGAGTTACAATAATCAAAGCGACTGGAGACCAATGCATTTGCCAGAGATATCCTTGAAGACATGGGAACATAACACTTAATTCTGAGTATGTCACAAATATGCATATATGATATTTTACAAATGCCATTTACATAGTTAGTGACAGACTTAGTAGAATCAAAAATAACACCCAAGTTACTGTACAAGCAGCATCCATCGACTTGACAAGTGAGTCGCCCAGCTTAAAAGATTTAAGCCATTCAAATTTCTTCAGCTGCTGTGGAATACTGTGTAGTAGAAATTCAGTTTTTGATGGGTTAAGGAGGAGTTTATTAACCGCTATCCAAGACTTCACCTCCTCGAAGGCAGTGGACAACAGCTGCACAGATGAATGACAAGACAAACTGTCAAAAGAAATGTAACAAAAGAGGAACAAGCACAGAACCATATGTGGAATGGTACATGTCAGCAAAGCAATAGTTGAATAATAAAGCAATAGATGAATAATAAAGCAATATATGAATAATAAAGCAATAGATGAATAATAAAGCAATAGATGAATAATAGAGCAATAGATGAATAATAAAGCAATAGATGAATAATAGAGCAACAGATGAATAATAAAGCAATAGATGAATAATAGAGCAATAGATGAATAATAAAGCAATAGATGAATAATAAAGCAATAGATGAATAAGAAAGCAATAGAGGAATAATAAAGCAATAGATGGATAATAAAGCAATAGATGAATAATAAAGCAATAGATGAATAATAAAGCAATAGATGAATAATTACTATTTAAATATACTGACTGGACTAAGATAAGTAGCAAACCACTGCAGGGCAGGATCAGAAACCCAAACCGGTGCTGGAGATGATGCAAAAGAGCGGAATAGTCCACCATATCAAAAGCAGCAGAGAAGTCCAAAAGAACAAGTGCTGTCACCCTACCTACCCTAATCTATAGAGCACACAATGTCATTATGAACAGCAAGAAGTGCAGATTCTGTTGAATGAAACTTACAACATGCAGACTGAAAGGGGATAATAGTGAGTTGGTAGATAGGTGAGTTTGCATACAATTCATAACTACAGTACCTGTTCAAGAATTTTAGATTCAAAATTCAAAGTTGAGATGGGTCTGTAATTAGACAGGTCACCTGGGTCGAGAGAGGGTTTCTTTATCAGAGGATGAACCATGGCTTGAGTGAAAACAGATGGGAAGGAATTCTCGTGCAATGAGAAATTGATAATTGATGTAATGGTTGGACCCAAAACACCAAAGCACTCCTTCAACAGAGATGTAGGAAGAATGTCAAGGAGACAACTTTGTTAGGTGAGGAAAAGATTAGTTTTTGAACCTCTGCAAGAGTTGTTTGCTGAAAGTAATGTAGGATAGGAGGAGAGGAGGAGGTGAGGAGGCGTAGAATGAGGACGAAGAAATTTTTCTGATGCAGATGAACTGACAAATTTTAGCCTTATTCTAGAAATTCCAGAGTCTAGAGTAAAGGCCAATAATTTACTGGCAAGCTCCTGACTGGTTGAGCACACAGCAGGGAACAAATTTAATTTCTCCAGACACAATAACTTATTTAAGTCCAAACGCAAGGTTTTTGTCGATGCAGAACTTTCAGTTCTCAGTTAAATTAGCTAAATACACAGATTTATGAAACAAGTTTTCACACGAGTTTGCATTGTTGCTTAAACCTAGTGTGGTCTGAGGGAAGATGAAAATGATCCCACCAACACTTCACTCCTTGCAATCTCTGCCTAGATCTTCCACTCAAAACTGAAAACGCTCCTCTTTTGCAGATCTTATCCTGATTCTTCTTCTCCCCCTTATCTATCTTTCAGATCCAATTCCAAACACCACCCACCATAGCTATCTCACTGCCTGCCTGCCTGACTCTTTGATCTTAACCTGGAACCAAACCCTTCCTTTTCTGACTATATACACAATCCAGATAAACCATCTTCAAGAAATCCAGAATGCTCTTGCTCTTGCTGTGTCCAAAACCCCCAAAACCATCACGTCACTCCTGTTCTCAAATCATTTCACTGGCTTAAAATGCCTGAACGAATACAGTACAGAGTCCTATCACTTTCCTATTACACAGATCAATCCTCCCAGCCCTCCTATTTTTGTCAGCTATTTACAACCCAACCACTCCGTTCAACCCGCTTCTCTTCTGCCCTAATGCTTCTCTGCCCTCCTGTCACCTCAGCCTTACAATTTGGAAATTGCTTCATAGCCATAGCTGCTCCACCCCTCTGGAATAAACTGCCAGAATTACGACAATTATTTGATCCATCTTACAAACTCACTATCACTTCCTCCCTTGCAATCTCGAGTTTACGATTACAGTTACTGTTGGCATTTCTATCTTAATCTAATCTAATCTAAAAATTTCTGTAGCACCACTGTAATAATGCTCGAGGCATCAGTTGATGGTCGCTGCTAAAGAAAATCATTGTCCAAGCCAGATTCCATGGTGAGTCCAGGTCGAAAAGCCAGAGAGGAAGAAAGCCTACGGAGGAAATGAGTTCAGGAAAAGATAAGTTTTCAGTCGAGATCTGAAGGCAGAAACAGACTTTGCCGAGCGAACATTTGCCAGAAGAGAGTTCTAGAGTCTAGGGCCAGCGACTGAGAAGGCACGCCTGCGAAGAGCTGTTCTTGTCCACGAAATAGTCAGATTTAAACAGCTAGAAGACCTGGTCGAGTGGAGGTAAGTCTTGGGAGTCGGTACAGAGAAAATAAATACATAATACATAAAATAAATACATACATACAGAGTGAAGACAGTTGAGAAGAGGGTACAGTTCAAAATATTCCTCATGGTCAGGTCCTCGATCGTTGGTTCAGCGCCGAATTATATCAAAGAGCTAATCAAGCCGGTTGCTGATCAACCTGGTCGACGGAGACTATGATCGGCGACACAGGGTCAACTCATTGTACTGCATTCTCGTACGTCTGCTCGGGCGGGCCGCGCCTTCTCCACTGTGGGGCCGTCTCTCTGGAACACTCTTCCACCAGACATCCGATCCCTGGCCTGTTCAGCAGTTCAAGAAACATTTTCTGCCCGTCTCAAGACGTTCCTATTTAGAGATCGTTAGGTAGCCGTGCTGCAGCGCCTTTGTGAGTTACTTAAAAGGCACTTTATAAATTTAGTGATACATACAAACATACATACAGTGAAGATAGTGAGGTTGGTTGAACTGTAGAGTCTTGTATACAATTAGTCCAGTCTTAACATTATGCACTTTTCTATGGGCAACCAGTGCAACGATTTTAGGATTGGTGATATGTGATCATATGTAGTTCTAGTGATAGCTCTTGCCAATGTATCTGACTATTCTGTGGACAAGGAGAGCTGTCAGCTGACATGGCTTTTCTGTTGCTGATCCTTGACTCACCTTAAGGCAATACTTCCTTTAGTGCTTGTACAATAATAACTTTTGTGACAAGGATTATTATTATTATGGATTAAAAAACTTATGGACAGCATTTTTCTGGGATCTCCAGAAACTCTTGGCTGGTCATGAACTCAAACCCTGGTGAATGAGTAGACTCAATGCCTCAACAGCCATGTGGGTGAACTGTTAAGAAACTCAAGCCTTAAACTGTAGGTTCTTATGGACAGGACAAAAGCCAGTTGCTCCATGACAGCTAGAGCAACAGCTCTAAACCAAGTATACTGACAGCCAGGTTTAATGGACTCCTGTAGTGCAGCAAGGTCCTTTGTAATAAAGGAATAATCCCATCTGGTTGTTAGTAGGCAACAGGATCGTTGGGGTTGATGCATTTCATGTTAGACACCATTTCACCTGATAGATGTATTTTGTCCGTGCAAACACGTGAATTCACTTAGATAAACGGTACCTGAAGTGGACGCCAAGAAGTCAGGAAGGGTGATTAAGGAGGATGCATTACGTACGTCTAGATCTCTATCCCTAACATGAAGTGAGGCTTGAAAGCAATAGCTTGTGCCAAAGGTTAAAGTTTAAGGTCTCTGCAGGACATCTTTGCACAGTGAAATAAAAAAAACTCTCCTGGCTAGAGTATGAATCAAAGGGTGTATGTAGCCTATGTATCTGGCTATTTATATTGTGCCTATTAGGAACCTCACAAATGAGCTAAAACATGGCTATCTGACAGTTCTGTAAAGGTGCAATTTAATGAGTTGAAAATGTTTCTTGAGCTGTCTTTGGCAAAAAGTAAGTATTTTCAGAAGAAGATTGTTCCAGGAGGCTGGTCCGATATCCAAGAAAGCATGGTATGCCCGCATAGTTGTACAGGAGTGGGGGATTAGCATGTCTCCATGGGCCTCTTGACCTGGACGGCTTGAGACAGGAACACAAAGCTCCCTGATGCATTCTGGAGCATATCAACTAGCAAAGCTCATACCAGGAGAATCTTGAATGTGATCCTGTTCTCAACTGGGAGCCAGCGCAGACTGTCTCACATATAGCTCAAAACATGCAAGAATTTCAGTAGGTTGGCAATGATTCTGGCAGTGCAGTTCAAGACAGACTGAAGTTGTCATATCCTGAACCTCGACAGGACAGCTAGGACGGCATTGCAAAACTTCAGATGCTTCAGAATGGAGTGGACAATAGTCATAGTCGAATGATGAATTTTGCCATATGACTCTTATCTAGTGCATCTGGTAAAAGCAGGACCTGCAGACTGAGTTGACGTGCTCCTCCATGTACAGTTCTTCATCCAGAATCACTCCAAGGTCCTGGATAACATGTTGTGTTTTCCAGTCTGGAAAAGCTGTCACCATCATATCCATCCTAGCATGTGCCTGTTGTGATCTGAGCTGTCTTAGTGAGATTCAGCCTCAGTCGATTTGACGACATCCATTCCTGCACCTGTGTCACGATTTCCTGCATGTTTGATCCAAAGGCCATTGTGCCAGTTGGGTGACATGTCAGGTACAGTTGGACGTCGTCAGCATATAGATGAACCAGCACTCCCACAGCAGTGATGATCTCGGTCAGGTCAGCCATATACGGCCCAAGGACTGAGCCGTCTGGGACACCAAATGAAACAGGTGCCCATGCCAACCTGTCCAAGCCAGTGGCCGCCAACATGGTTCGCACTTTGAGTAAAGAGCAAAGCCACTCCAACTCCGTCTGCTAAACCCATAAGAAGTGCTTAATCTGGTGAAGCAGAGTAGATGAGCTCAAGATAGCAACAGAGAAGAAGAGCATCATGTTTAGTTTTTACCCACAGCAGCAATGATCCTAGAGGATTATAAAATATCCCATTATGTTAATAAAGTTGAGACCCTGAGACTGGAATGCACGAGATTTAGGCCCAGACTCACATGGCCAAAACTGAGATCAAGGTGAACCAAAATCAGGCCTGACATTAATCAGAGGCAATAACTCGTTGTTGACCACGTAAAGATATAAGTAAAAGTAACACACTTGTTACGTGCCTCTTGTTAACACACCTATACATGTAATAATTAATACACCTTGTAAGGTGAATGATGAAAATAGACTTGTACAATCACCTGATGAGTTAGTAAAAAATGAATATTGGATAATTAATTTTATTCAGCTTTTAACAATTCTAGTTGTAGCTCTTCTTGTTGTTAAAGTCACTAACATCGTCATGGATTGGATGCTGCCATACATAGTTGTGAAGATGTCTGCATCAGGTAAATTATGCAGTGCCGCCCACACAGGAGGACATGGTTCTCCATCTCACATTCTCTCCTAAGGACAGCACTGTTTCATTTTATGCTGCACTTTATATAACATTAATAATAAGAATATTAACGATATTCATAATATTTAATAGTTATAATAACAGTAATATTCTACAAGTTGGCTGCTTTCTATATATTTTATCACTGCTTCTTGTTTTTACTCGAAGAATGTAATGCTCCAGTGGTTCAATACAAAGTTTTGTCACTGGGAAGATAGATTTTAATTGACTAGTCTTCAGTATGCCAAAATGTTAATGACCATCAGTGATAGGCACTAACTACTTTAAAAGTAGTTTAACTGTAACAGTGCAAATCATTTAACATGAAATGCAGTGGATTAATGTGAACAGTTTGTGTTAATTGAGTTGACATGTGTTAACTGTTTTTTCAATTCAAGTTTTAAAAATCTGTAACATAAGCAGGTACAGTAGTGTATAAACAATTGATTGTTGGGTAAAGCACTCATAAAGGAGTACACACATTCAAACAAATTACACAAGACTACACAAATTCTTTTAATTCTTCCTGTGGTAATTAATTTTTTTTAAATTAAAAGATAAAAATATAAACTTGTAAACAAATATAAAGTTACTAGTTTAAAAATCTAAGTTAATAATATTTGAAATTTACGCTGATAACATTGCCATGCTTCAAAAGATGAGTCATAACAAAGAGTAAGATCATCTTGGAGCCCAGATTATACTGACATTGGCCATAACAGGTAGCCAACATCTCCCAGTCTGTTTAATATGTGCAAATTATAAATGCTAGAGTTTATATACTATATCACTGATGCTGTGAGCTGGCAAGGTTATAAATGATGTAGGTCACAGCACTGTCATGTCACAGCACTGTAATGGGCATCTCAACCGTGACCTGCATAAAGGCCCAAAGCTGTAACTTGCCTGAAAATACGACCATTTAACAGTGGACTACCCGAGACAGATGTTGAAAATAAATCAACATTTCACGTTATCCAAGGTTTGGTGTCGTCTTCTGCAGGACTGACATGTTTTTCTTGTTATGTGACACCTTTCTTTATCAGTGTTATGATGAAGGAACTAATTTAACTTAAAAACCATTGATGCTGGAACAGACAACACATCCTTTTTGTGTCAACCAATATAGTGTTTTCATGTTGTGTTTTCCACTGCATGTAACATTACGTGTACATTAGCCTACATGGACTGTAGTAGATATTTGCCACCTAGAAGACGTCAAGGAATCTGAACTAACATAGGCGGCAGTGACATACTAGTAATAAAGGCTTAAGATGTCATCAGATGGTTGAAATATGCCCAAACAGCTAACACCTTGGCTTTCACCTCATGGACTGTCTAAACTGCATGATACAACTGTGGCCAACATCATAATGCATGCATGAGTGCCTCCTTGAATTCGGTACAGGGTATACAACTTCTAGGTTTTGCTCGGCTTAGTTGATAATTCACACCAGCCCCTACATTTCATGGTAAACACTTTGCACTGTAATTTGTTCCCAAGTGGTAATTAATGTAAAGGTTAATAAAAGATAAACTTAACAAACTGAAAGACTACTTTAAAATCAAAGTAAATAAATGTTCAAATCTCATCCTGATAACATTGATGCGCTTTGAAATATGAATCATTACAAGAATGATTTCTTAGAACCCAGATTCTGTTGCCAGCAGACACAGCAGGGGTAAACATATCTACCAGTCTATGTAGCCATATAGATTATCATTGCTACTTCTTATATTCTGTTCTATGATAAAAGTTTTCCCATGAATGCAAAGGTCACGATTGATGCTGTGAGCTGGCAAGGGTATAAATGGTTTCACATGGAATGAGCAGCAGTGACGGATTTAGCTATAGGCGTGGGGGTCGGTTTGCTCCCTCTTGGTTATATGCTGGCGCCCCTCAGACCTGACCATGCAGGGTGAACTACCAGAATGTAACGCCCTCTGGAAATGCTCTTGCCCTTGAAAGCAATCCCGGAGCTGCCACTGATGAGCAGAGCACGATGTTTACAATAAATCAACATTGTGTCATCCAAGGTCTTGTATTGCAATTTCTTCCGAAAGACCGCAGTTTTCATGTGAAGCGATTTTTAAGAGACCTGATGGATGGCATAGTCATACCTAAATACTGACAGTGGAGTCTGAAATGCACCCAACAAGTAGAACAGAGACCCAATGATCAGACCTATTTCTCTCAGCTTAAACACAATCCACCCTGACAGCTCCTTTTCCCCTTCTCTCTCTGGTCTTCTGGCAACTTGGTTCTTGACATGGCATCTTTGAACAACTCCACTGACTTGACGCAGCACTCGTGAATAAGCTTGTGCCAGCGCTTAGCTTTTACGTATCGCTTTAACAATTTGGAGTTTGCAATTACAGTTGTGGAAACCCAGTCTACATATGTGAGGTGAAAACATGGTGTGCAATTATGGCTCCCCAGTAACTGCAACTCACCACTGTTCTACTGTTCTTAGGACATTTTCATGCATTTTCAGTCACATAATCAGCAACTACATTGAATTCCCTCAACTGAACTATATGCTACTACCCATATAACCATTGGCTTCCACCTCAGCTTAAACAAACTGATTCACGAAAAAATCTGGAAACGTTAGGACACAGTTCACATACCCAAAAACTATACTTTGGAGATAAGTTGCCCACTTGATAGGTGCACATCCAAGTAACTGAGATGTGTTTATGTCAATGGGCACGGTGCCTTGCTAGTACAAATTTCAGAACATTGAAGGTGGATTGAAACAATGGGGTGCAAGACCTGTGTCAGCCGTGGAGCAATGTTCTCTTTCAGCTGCTCGTGCATGCGCGTTTGTATGACCTTTGAGAATAGCATGCAACAATTTTTTCTTAGCACACAAATTTTGTGAGCGTTCATGCTATTTCAGAGTTAAATTTAGCTCATTTGTTACATCGGTTTCTATATTTATCCTACTATGTTCAGGTCAAAACAATTTGAAATGGCCTTCTAGGCAGTGTGCACAGTCATCTGGCCCATGTATACAATGGGGCAATAGTGGTCACCACCGCAGCAGTGTGCATGACCCTAACGAACAGCCTAACGAACATGGTTGTCTGGACTCTGAACTTTAGTGTCTATGGACTCTAGATGACAGCTGTTCTGGGGTAAAGGGATCTAAGCCCATCTCCACCAACTCGTCGTAAATATGTATCATGTTACTCAGTCAGGAGTGTAAGAAGTCCTTCATTTTAATAAGACAGTCACTGTCAGTCAGTAGTAACACAAAGTCTACATTGTAGACTATTTGATTGGATAGTTCTACAAGTTTTCACTCTTTGCTTACCCATTTGCGATTGAATAAATGCCAAAATGAAAATTATAATAATACACACACTCTAGACTGTAAGTAAAGTAAAGGTCCCATGTCAAATAGTAGAACTTTGGGCAGGTGCTCATTTTCTGTTCTTCGGCCTCTGAGCCAGCAATGGAAAACCCCAAGGTTCTGGACATGGAGCCAATGCATCATGAGGCTTGCGATTTCATCCTGGTACCAACTTCTACTGCTCGTATGCGCATGTGCAAACAACTTGCCCAGGGTCATTACATGGAGTTTGCTCAGCAGGCTCAAACCCACAGTCGTTGGATTGCAGACTCAAAACAAACTGAACAGATCACCGTTTTGCACACCATAGACTGTAAATATTAAGATACGTAACTTGCAAATTGATGCTTGCTGAGGAAGTTGCAAGGAAACTAGATGCCTACCACATTTTAAAGATAATTTTGGTCGGCTGGAATATTCCCAACCTTCTACCAAATCCAACCCTACCGCTTGCTACATATGTAAGCCATGCAATGGAGAGTTTTGTAGGCATACAGTAGAATCTGGTAGCAGCATAAGCTGGAAAGTAGACGGCAAGTCCTGCAATGCACTGGCCCCACATCTAGGACCCTGGGATTCGTCCACTGCCAGCTGAAAAACCTACTTCCCACAATGGAACATGAAAGTTTCACTTCAAAGACAAGAAGGACAATACATAGATTGGCTGTAAGTTCATACTGAGCTCATCAATAAGCCATCAGTACTTTATCAGCTACTTCCAGGTTTGCCATATAGCTGTGCATCTATCATTCTTTAAAGATAAGTTAAAGGAACAACAAAGGGGTGGATCCTATGGCTGGACATTAAAAATGAATGTCTCAGAAATATCCATCAGCAGTGGCATAGCTGTTTTGATAAGTACAAATTTCTACCATTTATCTGTAACAAAACCATAAAAAACAAATACCACAGACTCTGTCATCTTAATGTTGCAGACGAATAGAAGATAAGTGTTATAGCTATAGAAGATAAGTGTTATAGCATTTCCTGCCAACCTACTGACAACATCTTGCTTGAAGTGCTCTGAAACTCTGATTTAAAAAAAAACATTGCAGTAAACAGAACATAATGTTACAGATGAAGAATATATCTTCATATTATTGTGGACTTGAGACAATTTGTTCATCTGAAGTTTTGTGTGGAACAACAGAGTTCACATGAAGCTGTGTTGTCGAAAAGGGGAGGTTCTTCTTTTGTTTATCGTTTATCCTCACTTGACTCTATACAGCATCTTTCTCTGCATCCTGTGTTGTATCTCCTCACGACGCAACATCAGCTGAATCACTTTCAGAATGGAACGCTCTGGATAATTCTAAAATAAAAAGAGTACTGATTTGATTATCTGCTCAGAAAAATGTTTTTAAAAACATTCTAACAGAAAACATGCTGACAGGACTCCTAAATTTATTCATGTGTTTCTGTACTGGTCCTTGTGATTCTAAATTTCATTCTAATATTGTGACCTCAGTGAAGAAACAGCACCACTTGTCAGAAAATGACCTTAACCCTTAACCGACGAGAGAAATTTTTCCGCCTAGGCCCTGACGACGAGCGATTTTTACCGGAAAACGCCTATTAATTAAATAGTTTTCAACTTGTTGTATCTCAGTCAGTTCTTGACCTACAGACATGAGGTTACCATCAATCTTTACCATTTTATCTCCTCTTCCCATCCATTCCTCTAGTTTTTGATACAAAAACTTTTGGGGTACCCAAAGTTGCCCCAAACCGTACCCCACCCCATGTTTCAAACTTTTTTCATGTTCAGGCTCCTATGGAAAAACATTTTCAGTGACAACATATGTAGTGTCAGCACAAAAATCGTGCAGAAATCAATACCAGACAAAACCTCACAAGAATTTTGAAAATATTTTCATAAATGAAGGAGATACAGTATTTTTAGTATGTAAGATGAAGTCGTACAATTTGAAGGAAATATAAGAAAACAGCTGAAAAGTAAGAAATGTCTAACTTATCAGATCTTGGTCATTCTTTGACACACAGACTTGAGGTTAATATCATTCTTTAGCATTTTATTTTCTCTTTCAAACTATCTTTCCAGTTTTTTAGAAAAATTTTTTGGAGGTACCCATAGTTGCCCCAAACTGTACCCACCCCATTTGAAAACTTTTTTCATGTTCAAACCCCTATAGAAAACATTTTCAGTGACAACTCATGTAGTGTCAGCACATGAACTGTGCAGCAATTAATATCAGACAAAACCTCCAAAAAGTTTTGAAAATATTTTCATAAATGAAAGAGATATAATATTTTTAGTATGCAGACAGTAGTCGTACCAGAGGAGTAACAAGAAATGCCTAAAAAGTAAAAAATGTTTAACTTATCAGATCTTGGTAATTTTTGGCATACAGACTTGAGGTTAACATCATTCCTTAGCTTTTTATCTACTCTTTCAATCCTTCTGTCCAGTTTTTGATGGAAAATTTTTGGGGCAATCAATGTTGCCTACTCACCCCATCACCTCCCAAACACATACATAGTAATACAACCACGACATCAAAAACACTGCAGCATGCACACCAACAGGACAACAGCAGCAACATTACAACAAGCCAGGCACACAGAGAGGCAAACACAATGACGTTTGTTTCCTTTTCAAATATTTGGTAGCTCTCAAAAGGGCCATTTTTATGAATGCCTGAGTGCACTGGATGGTCACCTTGAAGATGGATGAAGCCTCCTGAATCGACTCCTCCTTCTCAATAGACTGGACTGAACAGTTCTAAGACGACAATTTAGAATGGAAATTTTAATAGTTGTATCGATGTGTTATATTGCTTACCTTCCTTACACTCAACAGAACCACTATCTGATTTTGCTCATTGCAAATGTGGAAGCATAAAACTTTGCACAAAACAACTTTACATGCTTCACATTCATATTGAGCCTTCTTGGGGCAGCCTTTGGGATTCTTGATCTTGTTCTCTAAAACATAAGGTGCTAGAGGAGAAGTAGGTTTCCATTTTATTCTGTGGGGTTTACCTGCCTTCTGTGCATTTGACCTACTCTGCTCACCATGCAGGCCTGGTCTGTTCAACTAGCACATCAAAAAAGCTTATCCAAAAGCAGTTAGAAAAATTTCAAAAATGGTGCATCAGGGGCTGGTCCGCCACAGACGCTTGTAAATGGAACAGTTAGGGGTCAAATTGGAAAATCTGCTACTTGTTCAGTCCTGTCTATCTCGCCCAAGTCATCCGCCTGACCCAGTTTGACGGTCCGCTATCGTGTATCCGTAGCCGTCTAATTCGGAGTCGATGTTCTTTAGCCAAAACCACTTTATCTTCTTCACTGGTAGCAAAAGACAGGTTTTTACTGTCAGATGAGTCAAAACTGTCATCATCTGATGCAAATTCATCAAGAATTTGCCGAATTTCGTCGTCAGTAAGGCCACAACAACAACACGCCGCCATTTTGGGTTATTTAAATTCGTGATTTAAATGTCCGATTTGATTGGTCGATTTTTATGTTCATAACCGAATTCTAAAAATATCTTCCACTTATTTCTGTACTTAATTATAATATCTTGGCCTAATTGATGTAAGGTTTCAAAAATATAACGTCTGCGATAGGCTGAGAGTGGTCTAGATAATAGTACATGCCCACTACCAATTACTACCTGCTCGTCGTGACACCTACACTACCAATCACTACCTACTCGTCTGTATTGGGTTAAACTAATATCTTAAGGAATTCAGTCTAAAAAGTGAAGGACTTTGGCCTATACTTATGCACTTTGTTTTTAAATATACACAGTATCTGTTGATTGGAAATTATATATGAAGAGTCACCCTACCTCTACCCATATTGTTAACAACAGAATTTGTCCATAATACAGCACAATACAGTTTCTAGTAAAATGAGATTAAGAAGCATTAATTAATGCCAAAATCAAATATAATTTTGTAATTATGCAAGTGTATGTTCAAGAAATGTGATCAAGAAAAGAAGAATGAAGTGGGCAGGACATGTCCTGAGGATGGCGGAGAACCGTAATCCAAAGAAAATCTATAAGTACAAACCAGACGGAAAGAGAGCAGTGGGAAGACCGAAAAGAAGATGGATAGATTGCCTTGAAGAGGATCTGAAAGGTGCCGGAGTTACTATCTATGGGAAGACGGAGGGCAGACGGAGAATGACCCTGGAGGAGATGGCCGGAAAACGAGATTTGTGGAGGGATGTCATAGAGAAATCAACGACTGGATCCAGTCTAGAGATGATTACATGACATGATGATGTTCAAGTAGCATCCTTTCCTGAAAACTCATCAGAAGTACTCCTGACCTGACAGCATAAGATCATGACTGAACAGAATGCTCTTCAATCGCTGGCAAAATAGAGGAATAGAAAGAAGAAGCACAAATCACAGGTTGCATTGACGCCTGTTCCAGAATGAGGGGGCCAGCCAAGGTGAAGCTGCCACATTGCATCGTGGAAGCACTGGATGAGGGAACAACCAGATTATCCTGTGTGGCAGAGTGATGATTACTGTAAATGTTTATACTGTAATTGGGTGGTTGATGGTAAGAAACTCATAGACCACAGCTTCAGGCCCATCACAACGCATTGGTGCATGAGACCATAGATATCATTATTACAGTACCATAACGATGCCTACTTATAGGAAGCAGACTTTTATAGCTGTCTACACCATGTAGCCATTTCATTCGTGGGTAAATTGAGGCTCATATAATGTGGCAACGAAACGAGAGCACCCTGAAGATCTGATTATTCAGAGAAAACTGCAAGTGAATCAGAGGAGGGTCATCGTGAAACAGACTAATGGTGTCATGGACTGTATACATGGAATCGTAGTTATGTGACTGTTGATATATAGTCGCTGTTTAGACTAGTAACTCTACTTTGCTAATGTAGTAAATAAACATAAATCTAAATGGCTGCTGAAGTTCATAGAAAGAATGCTGTGTCTCTGACCGTTAAACTGCAGCAGCTCGAAGCTGTTGATTCAGGTAACAAGTCAAAGAAAGAAATTTGCAAAAAAGTTTGTATTCCAAATTCAGCTCTGTTGACCATTTTAAAATAATCAAGAAAAAATAACACCTGCTTTTGAGCAAAGCAAATTCAAACAAGAACAGAACCGGCTATGCACTGCGAAACATGAGAAGTTAGACACCGTGCTTCTCCTTTGGTTTAAGCAGGCAATGGGGCAGAATGCTCGAATATCTGGCCCCATTCTGATGGCAACAGCGGATTGTTTTCAAATCTAATCCTGGCTGGCTGGAATGGTTCATTGTTTTTAAGAATGTTTGTGGCGAGGCTAGTCAGGTTTCCAATGACATGACATTGGAATGGCTAACCTTGACTTTGCCAACAATTTTAAAAAACTACGAAGCCAAAGATGTTTTCAATGCTGACGAAACTGGACTTCCATCGATGTCTTCCAGACATAACATTGGCCTTCAAAGGCAACCAGTGTTCTGACAGTAAAAAGTCAAGAGCGTGTAACACTGATGGTGGCTTGCAATAAGAATGGGTCAGAAAAATTGCCGATGTTTGTTGTCGGCAAATTTCTAAATCCTTGCTGTTTCAAGAATGACAAGAAACTGACTTTCCAACATACGGCAAATAAAAAGACTTGGATGACGTCAGAGGATTTTTCCAACAGGTTGAAGGCTTTGAATAAAAGCTTTTCACATGAAAAGCGCAAAGTTGCCATGATTGTTGACAACTGCCCTGCCCTGCCCATCCAGAGAGGGATAACCTCAAAGCCATAAAGCTTACTTTTCTTTTACCGAATACTACCAGTGTTTTGCAGCCATGCAATCAGGGTATCATCCAGTGTCTGAAATTTTTGGTATCGCAAATTCTTGCAGCAAAAGTACTTAGCAAGCATCAAAGCCAAAGAATTTGGTTCGCTTTCAGTTTTGGATGCGCTGCACCTATTGTGAGTGGCCCGGAATGCTGTAACTGCACAAACAATTGTAAAATGCTTTCATCATGCAAAATTTATGCTACCACAGACAACTGAAGTTGTAACATCGGAAATTCGGAGACAAGTTGCCATTTGCAAACCACATCCATCACCACCTGCTGACTCTGTGCATAAGAACTGAAGGAATGGCTGTTGGAGAAGAAAACTTGGTCGAGTGTATGGTTGATACCTGAGCAGTCCTATCTCAAGCAGGCTGCCCTACATGGTTGAAAAATTGTCCTTCATACAAGTCACAGAACAACCAGCCCTGGGTGGTTGTACAATCTCAACTGAGTCAAGATGCATATGCACTTAGGAGGTATGTCTGCATGTTCAGAACAATTGATTATCAACATTAGAAATCCCGCAATGGAAAATTTCTGTCACATTGGACAATGGAATGGTTGTGTTTCATGACAAATCTATAAGCAATTGACGGCAGACATTTGATCCTGAGACAACAGCAAAATGTCAACTAAAACATCCTAAGGGGTAACAGAAGATTAATAAATGCCAAGAAGACAATAAAACTGCAGTTTTACCGAATGTTTATTTATTAAACTGAATGCTGAACTTCTATGCTGCCAAAATTCAAAATAATCTAATGACTTGCCTATGGTCGGTATTTACCCACCAAAGTGCATGACGGCAATGTTCACAGTCTTAGTGAACAACATACTTTCCAGCTGATCTAGTAAAATAGCAACAAGTAGTCCCTTTTCTCCGTCAGAGT
Source organism: Norana najaformis (assembly GCA_964023275.1). Lineage (NCBI taxonomy): Eukaryota > Metazoa > Annelida > Clitellata > Crassiclitellata > Hormogastridae > Norana > Norana najaformis. The sequence continues at coordinate 48,828,674 of OZ029913.1, read as the reverse complement.
AACATATAAGGTTTACTGGCTTTAACTCTGCTGGTTTGACAAAGACAGCCAACATCTTTATTTTCAGTAATACTTAATTGACCAGGAAGTTAAATGGTGTTCTTATGGACATACAATAATTATAAAAAGCGTATGCAAAGGGCAAAAATTCTATGTTACTGATAGACCAACCATGAGTAACTATATGCAGACATGATGCTAAATGAGTATGAATGAATTTTTCCCGTACCTGCTTCACAAAGTCCTGGATAATTGCATGCTCAGAGACCTGTGATCCAATCACAAAACGTCTCTTTATCTGTTTCTCAATACGATTCAATATTTCTTGATCTTCCTCTGTCACAAAACCCTCAGCACCTTAACAGAACAATATAAAACATAATAATAATCAACAGACAAAATTTCATACAGATTTCCCTATACTGTTTTAATGTTAAATGCACTAAATCACAAAAGACTCCGTTTAATCTAGAGTTTTCCAAACAGGGTAATGTGTGAAGTCCATACAGTATTGTTCAATACTTGTGATTTCAGTATTCGCCATTGAACCCTAAGTTCCCGGAAAATCATGCACTCTGTATATTAGGGTGATGCAAAAAAAACTGTTTAAAAGTTAATGTGCATAGTTGCTTATTTGTTCTTTTTGTGCACAGATTAAATTCTGTATAAAAAATTCAGTATCAAATGCATTTTAGAGGTTGCTCAGTAAACAAAAAAGTTCCCATGCAGTCGGATTGAAGTTACAAATTAAGACGATATCTATATCACACAGATAATAAAGTTGAATAGCATGAATCATAGATTCATTAGTAACTCAAAGTAGCCATAAGAAAACAATCTTCACAACAGCTATTAACTAAAAAAAAGTCTACAATCCACCACTAAGTGTTTCATTAGTCAATCGTATATCAGTGCTCCAGTTGTTAGCACGAACTGCAGCCTTTCAGAGTTGATTTGCAAGAATCTGGCATATGCCATCCATGATCTTCAACCACCTGTATCAGTTTTTGCATATCATTTTCATTCCTGATTATAGATTCATTGAAGTATGACATCAGGGCAATGAAGCGCTGACCACAGACATGGACTACAGATTGGATCTGTTGAAATCTCACAGACGAGTTCCAAGCTTCTGGTTTATTGGACTTGACGAAGTCGGTATCAATGCCAAGAGAACGCATGGCACAGATTGAAGATGGATTAACAAGCTCATTCAGCTCTTGGGTGCACAGATCCATAGAAGGATCTATTTTAATGCTTCCGACACTCCAGTCTTCACCAAGTTGACCCATGCCAGCAATAATGCTGCGTTTCAATTCCAATGATACTGTGTCAGAAAACAAAGCCAAAGGAACCAGTCTGGGTCCTACATACCACAGATGATTGTCAAATTTTTTTCTTGGCAGCCTCTGATGCAACTTTGTCAATTGATATATACTGCCATAACCTGTCTCGCAAATGCCTGAAATCCTTTTTGTTTGTTCAAGTCGGGAGCGCCACTGTTTCCTAAGTGGCGCTTTATAAATGTTCGTTTACAATTACAATTATACAGCTGCAAGTCGTTAATTGGTGCATCAGATGCTGTCAACTGAAACTGATCTCTAAAAAAATAAATCATGAAGCAACAGATAACCTTTGCCATCCATCTGGCCACACGATATGCACCTGCTTGTCTAAAGCAATCATCCCATCACTGATCGTCTCTCCTAGAATCAGTAGGCACAGTTCCATCACATTCGGCGTGATCGTTGGTCACTTTCATAGCTGTAACCGTGTCTGCAGCATGCTTGAAGTCATCATGTTCCTCCCACATCACAGGATCAACTGAAAGAAATCCTACTGGAAGCTCCATCATTCTGAACAGTGACATTAACTTTGTTGAGACAAAATCTTCTAGATTCTTGTCCAGGAATGATTTAATGTCAATGCTTAGCCACTTTTTATGAACTTGTTCTTGATGTGGATCTCCATTTTGCATGGCACTCACCATCAGCGTCTTTGTTGACAGACTGACCTGAATGTCGAAGAAAGCCAAGCCAACAAGTTCTGGGGACAAACACAAGTGCTTAGAAAACTTGATTGATGTTGCCTTGGAGATTGCTGGATGAATTGCTGAGTAGTCTAGCAGAGATTTCAGCAGAAGCACTTGGTGCTAGAGGAGCAGTAAACCAGGCTTTCAGGTACGTATGTGCAGCAAACACACAAACACACATCACGTAGCCCCCTTTCTTCTCTTGGAGTCAGTGCGAACTGGGTCCAAAATATCCAATCTTCAGACTGTAGATGACGTGAATCGTACTCCTCTAGCGGCAACTGCACAGAGGAAGACAAGTACCAGTTCCAGGAATTCTCTGAAGGCATGAGACAGCTGACTCTGCTCAAGACGTTTGTTAGCGAATTCGATGGTGCTCTGTTTAATATCCATCACAAGGGTTCTTGCTTGAAAACGCTTAAAGAGTGCGACTTCTGGCGCAGACGTGGATCCCATGCATACCTGGAAGACCTTACCAATGATCAGTTCCATAACGATTGCCAGTGGTAGAAGCTCCTTACCAGGTTTTCGCTCCAAAAGGACACAGGTACCAGCAATTCGACCAGTGCTTGCGCTAGTGGTGTCGAAACACAAAGCTTAAGTGATGTTGGTTAGGCTCCATTCTTCAACTGCCTCAAAGACAGCAGCAGCTTGAGCTTCTCCTGTTCCAAATGGAAGTTTGGCAACAGTGAGCAGTTGAGAAACATTTTTACCAGAACCAAGCACCAGAAGATGGTCAACTTTCTCTTTTCCGATCAAATCAAGAATGAGTTCGACAACCAAGTGTACAACAGATCCTTGAAATTCTGCCTTTAAATTTGCTGATCTCTGAGCTCAGTATTCTGCTCTCTGTTGTCAAATTGAGTCCCAATTCAGAACAAGATCACCAATGTTTTGCCTAGGCTCTTTGCCGTTTCCGCAATAATGAACGTTGCCTTGCGATCTGACATCTTAGTTCTGTCCAGCGCTGCTGCAATTTGTGGTGTTGCATCAGCTTTTCAACCCATTTTTCTCTTCGCAGACATTCGAAGTGTGCTGCCCTCAACAGCTCCCTCAATCTCATTGTCATCAGTTTCCTCTCCATCTTTGACTGAGGAACTGTTGCAAGATGATACAAGTTCAACTCTTGCTCTCTCTGCCTGTTGTTTGTCTGTGATTCGGCAATGCCTAGCAAGCAACTGCCTCTGTCTGTCAGCTGCCCACTTCTCCTTTGCAACTAGTATTGAGTCCAATCCTGCCATCGATCCCTGTCTTCCCTTTTTGTGCCAAGTGATCAAGAAATCCTTTGTCTTCTGGTATTTTCGTCATGTTTGTGGCATTAGCACAAGTGATGTCAAAGAGATCATCAAATTTTGAGGTATTTTCTCTTGTCTAAGACTGTCGCCCTTTATTCTTCTTAAGTAGGCACCATTCTTCAAATGCTTGTTCTAGTTTAGTTTGTCAGTTTTGGTGAACTCTCATGAGAATTCTTGCTTTCTCCCAAAATTTAGCAATCTCTGCGAAGGTAGCAGCCGATGATTGGCAAATGCTTTCATTCAGTTCGAGATGGTGGTGTAAAAAGAAAACAAGAGCCACATGCAACGAAAGTAGCTTATTACCAGTTAAATCCGTCACAGTGGAACCAAGTAGATAGACTTGTCTTTGAAATCTAGTTGTTGCCATAGCTGATGGTTTTATATCTTGTGCTTCAATTAATTTTAGAAAGTAAGCATTGTTCAGCAATATGAAATTCAGTATACGTTACAAAATTAACATGTCTTTTACAGTAAACAAACACGTCTGAGAATCAATAAGTAAGTAATCAAAATGGACAAAATGTGTAAAGCAATGACTAATTAGTGAAGGAATACATGAATGTGCAAGATGACTCGAGAAAAAGCCTACTGGACCAATACTGGTAATTAGTTCTTCAAATTGCCTCCCAGCAGCCTCATCTTGTGTAGTACGAGAAACTTCAGCATCGTTGAGCTACCTCTAAATATTTATCAATAGTAGTCATATTTTGCCTGAATTGTTTTAGAGTATAGGAACAACATCAGAGGGTGAGAAGATCATATTTCTTAACTTCAAAAATAAGCTCCAACCTAGTAGTACTCATGAACCAGATCAACAGTTTTCCATTGAATCTCAGGCCCATACATGGGAACCTTAAATGGTGTGGCACCAATTCAAATAGGCAGTGGAGGATCTCAACTCATCAATTCACTGCACAAAATGAGCAAGGACAAGGTCACAACAGAAAAACGTGTACATTTACAGTTTACACCGCATATATATAATATATATATACACACATGCATATACATATGTACAATGTATATATGTGCATAATTTTTAATGAGGCCTATATATTATATATAAAATGTTATAATATATACATAGAATATATCAGAACCTAGAAAGAAGACATGGATTTTGAATCAGACATGCAGCGAGAAATAGCCATTTTGAACTAGCCTAACCTTTGGGTAACATGTCAATTGATACTTCTAGGCAAGAGCTTGGGGCACCGACTTCATTTTTTGCTACAGTCAATAGAGTATTTTTGAGGTACAAATATTTTGAATTTAACCTGTTAATGTTAAAGACCGCAAGTTCAAACAGCCTTGGCCAGATAGTTTTTAGTATATTTGTTTGAGAATGGTCTAGTTTGTTGGCTGATGTCAGACAAATTCAGTGGGTAATTACCATGGGAGGTTGAATACACATCTGCTGACTGGGGTGTAAGTTAGCTGCTGGCTTGCAAGAGTTTGAAAACCGACTGCTTGTGTCTTTTGATTCCTTCAGAGGACATAACTTTTGGAAAATTCAAATGCTATAGGATTGCGTATTGCCTAAGTAATATTAATAACAGAGCAGCCGAGAAACAAGGCCTTAATTATGACACATAACTGGCAAAAAAGTAATGGCTTGTAACAGTGCTTACATTATAAATATCCTCAAAGTTTGTTTTCAACGCTAAAGTTGTTCAAAACTGCAAACTTCATGATATTTAAGTGGATTAACATTTTTATGACAGCATGCCAAAAGAAATTATCTTCGCAATATAAAAGTATTCGAACAAATGTTTTAAAGCAGTCCAGTGTTTTCCAAAGTTTTCTTTATTGACTCCAGAGCCAATCCAGTGAAATCCAGTAATGGACTCCACTGCCTACCCAGTGAAATCTGGTAATGGACTTTAGAGGTTTAAACAGTAACTAGCCAACACTGGTAGAAGGTTCCAGAAAATAGATATGCCAGTATTTTAACCTGCTAGGTTTCCAGTCATTGCCGAATCAAGAGTGGACACTTGGAACAGACGTAGTGCCTCATCAACATCAGTCTCAGTGGCAAATGGAGCGAGGCGCATCTTAGCCAGAGACTCTGATATGCGAATTATAGCCTCCAGCTGCCTGAAAACAGCAGTAATCACAAAAAACAAGACATCTAACATAAACATAACATATTAGAGCTCAATAGGTCCTTGTTCTTCATGTAGTCAGCATTTACCACTTCAGATACTGCTCAGCACCAAATCAGCACAAACAACATATTATTGTGTCTGATAGGTTGATACTGTGATAGGTCAAAATGGGATTCACCCAAGTCTGTGGTCAATGTCATTTTTAACCAAAATCTTAGGTAAGCAATGCACATAATTCATAACAGTTCGGAATCATTGCTAATAGTTGATTAACAGTTAAATAACAGTTACTTCATTTGATCACACCTGAGTCGTGGTTAGTTGAATGATACAGCACCAGATTTCTGCACGTGAAACAAGAATCAGTGTTTGCTATTTAAATTTTGTGAGGTGTAAATCCATCCATTGTCATCACTTTATATACATTTCAGTGCTATTGACAGACGTGTAAAGAAAGATATATAAATAACCACATTCATACTGTTGCAACTATCCACATATATAGTCATATTGTTGTCAGCCTTTTTATGAACATGCTGTATCAATGATGTGGGGAAATTTGAATGTGCGTATAGCTCAGGCGCGAATTCATGGTCATGGACAGCATAGTATACTGTGCCTCAGATGTGTCTAGACATGCTCAGGCAAGCAGAAATGTATAGGCTTGAATGAGATATATCTACATATTTTCTGTCTGCATACAGAGCTGATGGTAGGCCTTTGATATGATCACAGGTAATATCTAGTTGAAATTTATAACTTGGAGAAATGGAACAAAGTTATGTGATAAAGGACATTGTGGAAAAGAAGAAACTCAATATAAATTGAACAAAAAGCCAACTTTGCAATTTGATCTGGGAATAAGCCACATTACTTTGTACAAGATATTATAACTACAGCTTTATATTATAAGACAGCACAGTACAGCTTAGAAGATAGAAAGATTTCACAATTGTTATCAGTTGAAGGGGAGCATCTTTTTCCCAACAATTTTTAGAATAACATCATGCACTCAATGGACCAGGGTAGAGTGACAGCACTTGTCCTTGATTTGTCTGCTGCCTTTGATACTGTTGACCAACATTCCTCTTGTGCATTGACTTCCACGTTGGTTTGGGATTTCTGCTCCTGCACTAAACTGGTTTGCTACATGTCTTGGTCCAAGGACTCAGGCTGTATATTTAAGTAGCACTTATTTGTCCAGCACAATGTTAAAATGATGCTTTCCAAAGGCTTCAGCGCTTAGGGTTCTTCTGTTTACATTATACACTACACCACTAGGTACAAAGCTTGGTCTTCATTCTCTAGGATATCATTACTATGCGGATGATGCTCAAATTCACTTTTCGTCTGTCCTGTCATCGTCTGTGCAACTGTTGTCCACTGCCTTTGAGAAGGTGCAAGTACAATAAAGTGGCTGGTTATTTATTATTTGTGAAAGAGAGGAGACCACAGATCTTACTCAACAGGAACAATTATGGGGTTCTTAGAAAGGCACAATATAAATTCTAGAATATCTCAGTTGAGAAAAAACATATAAACCTGCAATTGCTGCTGCTGTCTGTACATATTTGTGGCTCTTCAAAGTGGCACTATCCTAATTGGAATATGCAAAACAACTAACCTCACAGTGATGGGTATAGTAGTCTTTTGTCCTGTCTCTTTTTCGTGCATAGCTGCACCATTACGCATCAGAACGTAACGATTCTTGAGCTTATCAGCTGCTTCTGCAGACAGCCGTGGACCACATTTACTGTCAAGGGCAAAAAGAACAGCAGCAGCAGTATATGTCTGTATCTACTATGCAGGCACCCATTTTATGGTTACAAGAACTATAATTTGGTCAATTTGTTGGCAGTTACTCCGTAGTTGCAACAAGAGTTTGCATGAATTTAGTAGCCAGTAGAAAAATATGACCTGAAAAGTTGGCGATCTTTTCATTCTGTATTCATGTTTTATGACAGCTATGACTAAAATAAAATTTGGTGAATAAATTTTGGTAAAATTGGGGGCCAGATGAACCATTAATTTTAAAAGATTCCATCTGCTTGCAAGTAGCAGGACCAAGAATACTGTAAGTAGCATTTATACTAATGATTCATCCAACATATCAAACAATAAACAAAGCGATACTAACAGTGCTGTCATGCAATACTGCTTTAGCAAGACTAGGATTTTCGTTCGACTCCCACAAAAATTAGTTTAAAAAATTTATGAAACAGGTCGGCCTGCTCACTGATATACCATAGATCCGTCAGCATTTGATAAATTTTTGTAGTTTTACAAATGAAAGTTGATAATTCAGATCTTTGCTGAACCTAATCATTGCAGTAATATTTGTCTAGCAACCAAAGTGTTCCAAGAGCTAGCTAGCAATGTCCAGATGTAAACAAATTAGACATCACGGAGATTTATCACTTTTCTTCTGCTCTAGGTAATTGTAAAAATGCCTCTGTAATGGGTACTGGACAACACAACTGTACACGGAGATGCCTGGCCTGAGATCTATTATGCCACTCAAACATTTGGGATAATTTTGAAGTTTTTCACCTTATTAGTAACGCCACTTCTATGCCTTCTGCCCTTCAAAAACATAACCACATGCAAAGTTTTACCACTCCTACCTAATATTAATCACAATTGGAGATTTGTATATCATCCGGATTGCAAATCAAGTGTTAAAGAAAGCAATGGTACATAAAAAAATGACGGTTTACATGCCAAACCAGCCATGACATAGCAGTCACCTGAACTCTAATTTAACTGTAACCTAATAACAGAAGAAACATTACATATCAGCAATGTATACTATTTAAAACACTGGCAGATTGTTAAAAAGACAATATGATGAACATTGTATGGCAAAACATCACTTCTGACTTGTCATATCTAAAAAATACAAGCACCTACCAACAATTAAATGACACAGATTTGTTCAAAATACATTTCCACATAAATTTCATGCCTACACTTTTACCCTATCTTCAGAAGTTGCTGAGATATTAATGTTTTTACTAGGGCTTGGCATTTAACGCATTATTAACGTGATTAATGTGTTAATTAATTAATGTGATTAATTTTTTTAACACAATTAACGATAGTGAACACAAACATTCGTTCACTTTGCGAGGTTCAGTTATATAGAAATGTGCTAAAACATTTCCTGATAAAACAATTCTATTAAGCACTGTGGCATAGGCTCATGTAAACTGTAATCCAGGTTGGTTATCTTTTCTCACTGTCGATTGGTGAGGTTACTGTGAGTTTTGCAGAGTTCGTTTATGATTATTTCTAATTACTTTTTTAATTGGAAAAAGGATTGAAACAGTAAAAAACTATTTGTTAGATGGAAATTCTTATTTAAAAGACGATCACATCATGATTTGTAAACACCGTGGCAATGCATTTACAGTATCATCGGAGCTTGACCACGCTGCAATACCATCTGAAGCACAAACATCCGTTCACAGGTTGTCAAAGCTTGGCCCTTTCAATTTCCGCTTTGGATTCCTCACAGCCGACTTTGCAGAACTTTTAAGCCGCTTAAAGTCGAAAGCTATCAGTAAGCTAAAAGTGATTTTATCACAGATGCAATAGTGCAGTGGATTGCAACAAACTACAGGCCGTACAGTATCACTTCTGATACAGGTCTTCAGAATGTACCGAGCGTCACCACAAATGTTGTAACCTACTAACTGCCATCATGGCGAACTATAAGAAGAAAAATGAATGAGTTATTCACTATCAAAAGAGCTAAAAAAGCATGTGTTCTTGAAAATCTCAGCTGTGCAGCAATTACTGGAGACTATTGGACATCCATAGGAAACAAAAGTTACTTAGGAAGTTGTTGTCACTTTATCAACAAAAACTTGTGTTTACAGTCATTTGCTTTAGGAGTGTTTAACTTTAGTGAATGCCATACCACAGAATATTGTTACAAACACATAAACTTTGCGTTAGATGAGTGGAATTTATGGGAGAAAGTTTCTTCACTAGGAACAGATAATGCAAGAAACATGGTCAAAGCTGCGGCCGTACTACCTTAACAGCACATTCCACATATTGCACATCCTTTGCAAACTGTCAGTAAATAATGTGATTAAGGAAGCCAATGTTGAGGCAAGTCTTACCAGATGCAGAAAGACAGTTGGGTATTTCAGACATAACCCAGCCAATACTACTGAATTGAAAAGGCAACAGAAGTTAAAAGGGCTGCCAGAAGAGTCTGATACAAGATGTACCAACTCGTTGCAATAGCACTTTTAACATGCTGCAATGCATGTAAAAACACCGAGAATCAATAACATCACTTGATGAAAAAAGTCATTCTCTTAGTAGTCTGTCATCTGGTTAATGGGAGAAATTAGAAAAACTATCCGTGGTGCTTAAGCCCTGCAAATTTGCAACAGAACAGCTGGGCTGTGAAAAATATGTCATGCTCTGTTTTGCCCACAATCACTCATCGGTTGCGAGAATTTACTGTTTTAGACACCGATCCTGTTTTTAATGTTCACTTCAAAGAAACATTTAGTGCTGATCTTAACAATCGGAAACAAAGTTTTAACCAGGAATGGTTGACTGTTGCATCTCTACTGGATCCTTGATTCAAGAAACTCATTTCTTTCTCACAAGGAATGTGAACTCACAAGGACTTTGGTGAAACATTTGTTTGCTTCATCTAATGCTACCAGGCCAACATCGACGTTATCTCAGAAGACTTCTCCAGGTGATCAACCTCAAAAGAAAACGTGTTTTTTCAATCTTCCCCAGACTCTGACGACAAAGATGAACCTAATGACATTGTTGATGCAGAAATATCTTGCTACAAATCTGAACCCATTCTGCTCTAAGAAACGAAACATCTTGGACTGATGGAAAGGTCGTGCGTCAGACTATCCTGGCCTATCATCACTAGCTTTGAGATATCTTGGGACACCAGCAACCACAGTACTTTGTGAACAATTATTTCAACTGCTGGAAATATTGTAAATAAGCACAGATCAGCTCTTGGTTTGGACAGTGTCAGTATATTACTGTGTCTGAGCAACTGGCTCAATGGAAAATAAATTTTGACATGCAAAATTTACTAAAAATATGGTTGTTGTTTTTGCTAGTTTGTTAAAAGTAAGAAGTAAACATTAGTAAACAGGACAATTTAACATCCACTGTAAACAACTAGTCACCAAGAGTGATTTACATATAAAGTGTGTGAAAAATAACACTACATATCACTTGTGAAGTCACTAAAGTCTTGAAGACATTTCAAGAGTGATATACATAATTTTTGAAAATACTGTTTCAATATCAAAAATAAGCTAAGCAAGTAAAAACATATTGTTTGCATACATGTTTACAGTGCCAATATTTTTAAAACTTCGAAATGTATATTCACTATTTTGAAATTTTCTATTGAATATTTCCTAGTTAGCCATCATGTCATGCAATTAAAAATCAATCGAGTTATTAAAAAATTTAATTATGCAATTAATTTCGATTAAAATCTTTGACCGATGCCTACCCCTAATTTTTACCCTTAAAAGGTGAAATTGGATCAAAACCCCAAAGGCTAAAAATATCTGGCAGGCAAAGGGTTAATTAACTGCAATCCGAATTAAATGCTTCAGCTGGGCTGATAGGCGGTACACCTAGGTTTGGGCATATACCCAGCTTCAAACACAAATTGAGTGTCAGCTGTGCTCCATCTTATCTTGGGAAGCTAAGTGTCTCAGTCTCATCCATGTCTGGTCGCAGATCACTTTATTCCTCTGCGCAAGGTGACCGGGTTGGCCCGCCAGCCCAAAATTCCACATCTGCAGCACAGAAGTTTTGCTGCTGTCGGCCCATCTTTCTCGAATAGGTTGCCTCGCAACCTACAAACTGAGCTCCTTGCTCTTTTCTTCCATAATCACTTGAAAACCATTATGGCACTCCACAAATTTGCACTTGCAATATTATTACAGTGCCTTTTACAAAGGAAAAAGGCAAACTGTTTATTTAAATTATGTAGAGAGGGGCAAATTGTTTATTTAAATATAGTAGAGAGGGGGTGGGAACATTGCTTCCCTCAGGCAACACACTTATGCAAGTTAGCTTTGAGCAGAGATTGTTTTAGCTAAACTTAATATTTTAATACTAGACTATGTTGACAGAGTAACAGAATTTGTTTAGTTTTCTAGGAAAATGAATTGTATGGTAAGTGTTTGAAGATTCCAGACAGTCTCTGAGCTGACTGGAAGAGAGCACTTTGGCCTCGTGCCCACAGAAATTTCTGCATCACCCAACCCAAAAACTGAGAAGCAAAGTTTTAGAGCAGTGATACTAAGGACAGGCTACTTAGGTGCAAAAATAACAATGACTTAAAATCCATTCATATTCTTACATATATACTGTGGCAAAACAAGGCAAGCAAATATCAGTGTCCAGAAACTACTGGCAGACAATCAAATCACAAAAAAATTACATTTGCCTTATCAGAACAATTACATATCAAAATCTAAAAACATCATAAACATAGCTTCGTATAGCTTAAGGACTGCATCTCAGCCTACCAACCTCCGACAAAAAGCAATAAATTTTTTGAGTGTGTTCAGTTGCAACTCGCCAGGTCTAGTATCTTCAGACATTTGCAGTGCATTCATGTGCAGATTCATAACATGTTTTGCCAGTGTCTGAAAAACAAAACTAACATTTCAATAATTCTTGTTTAGGAATATGTTTTTATAAATGCCAAAAATTAGTCACAGATGAAGTTTGTGATAGACATATGTACAGAAGCTACAAAGTAAATTTCTGTATTGTCTTTTACAATATCCAAATTTCTGAATCTTTCAGCAAAATTTATTAGAAACAGTCTGTTTGCCTATATCTGCATCTATGTAACATAGTGCCTCCTAAGGACCTCTCAAAGGCGCTGCACACATGACCGTCCGACCTACACAGATGCAACCTAAAGTGCATCGAAAATGTATGCTGAGATAGTAAGTATGTGCAAAGAAGTACCACTCCAAGAGGATATCCCAAAACAGAAGAAAGAACAACAGTTTTGAGTTGACGTGCAGAAGCACTGCATCTGCATGATCCATGGGCAGAAGGTAATGCTTGCCAACATAGCTGGCTTGAAACCAGATCAAAAAACTTCTTAATGTGCGCAGGGACAGTGCCTTTTGACCTATGGACCATTCCAACCAAAACTAGCGAAGCAGTCTACAGAAGTTACTAGTTATTATTTATCAATATTAGCAACAGTTCAGCTGTCAGAAAAGGATAGCAGTAAATTAAGTTATCATACTGTATCACGACTTTCATCATGCTCATCTTTGACAACAAAAATCATATCGAAACGTGACAAGATTGTCGGCATGAAGTCAATGTTCTCTGCTCCCTTCATGTCATCCCAACGACCATAAACGCCATTTGCTGCAGCCAGGACAGAACAGCGTGAATTCAGTGTTGTTGTTATGCCAGCCTGTCGAGTTAAAACAAATTGGTTTTAGTGTAAAAATCTCATAGCTTTCTGAAACTTTGCAAAAAGACTAACATTCACAACAGCTTGCAGCCCCGTTTCACTCCAGCAGCACGACATACAGGGAGAAATTTGTCAATACCACATGCAAAAGGACGTAGACACTGCAAAACAGGCTACAGAGTATGAACAATCAGGTAAAGAAGAGGTTGGAGCCCATGCCTGAGGGAAAACATTGCACTGGTAGAATGAACAGAAACTAGTAGCAAAATTCAGACCTTGGACCAGCAACAGGTTTTTATGTATTCTTAATGCTCGAGCCTGTCTTTTGCTGCTTTTTTTGAAGTAAACAGTGCAGCTAAATAGTGTACGGTGCTCTTTTACTGTAACATAATCTGAATGTTAAAAATTTAATGTCCTCAACTGTCTTAGTTCTTAATTAAAATGCTTGTATTTCTGAACAGCTCATAGGGAATGTCATAATCCTTAAAGCTACAGGACAATAATGATGTCCAATATTTGCCCAACATGTCCATGGTTTGTTCGATGCCTGGCAAATTTTGCACTGTAAACAAAAATATAAAATGATTAATGTCTCTAATAGTCCACGGCCAAAGCGCATGACACCACAACTTTCCGCTACATGTAATACTTATGTCATTCACTCTAGCATGGAGATGGGACGTTATTATTTTTCAGTTTATATAAGACACATTGTTGTGTTTTTCAGTGGCAAGACACAAAGTATCAGTTCACATCAAAACTGTCAACAGTGTTATGCACATGAAAAATAATATCTGAGGAAAACTAATATTTTGAAATATGCAATCGACTTTTCGATTTTACTGGTATTTTTCTGTGGTTTTTAGTTTTTAAATACCGACTTTCGTGTCAGTTTTGGTTTTTCTGAATATCTTGTTAACAGTCTGATGTTGGTTAAACTAACCCACCACTATTAAGAATGCTGATTGTGCTTCTTTTACCATATAGCACAGCTCCACTGAGGATTATAGGCATGAGCCATGATAAATCAAGCCCCAAGGACTGGAAGAGGCCACATGGCAGATCCAGAACCACGTGGACCAGAACAATTTTAAAGGATTTGGAACAACAAGGTTTTAAGTTGCACAATGCACGGAAAAATGCCCAATCAGGAAGGCATAGCAGCACATTCAGGCTATGGCTGTACCCCAAGAGACAGAGAGAGATAGACATAAAGCGAAAGACACACACAGACAGATATATATATATAGACAGAACAAACAGACAGACAGACTGCTAGTGGGGATGGCACATGCATAACAGACTTGATAGATTAAGATAGAAGATTTACACTACATGAAGATGACAAAAAGAACTAATGAAACTCAGTCTAAAACCAATTAAATTTTACAACCATATGTAAAAATAAGAACACATCAGAAATATTATCTAGCAGTAAAACAAAATTTGAGCACTCACCTTGGCTATGGAGATAGTCTGCTGCTCCATCGCTTCATGAATAGCTACTCTATCATCTTCTCTCATCTTGTCAAACTCATCAATACATACTACACCACCATCAGCCAGCACCATTGCTCCTCCTTCCATTATAAAGTTACGCTGTGAATGAAAAAGGAAGATGAAGTATAGTAAATTCATAAATTATTATTCAACAAACATGACTGGGTTGATGGTAGAATGTTGATTTCACAGATCGTTCATGCCATTCAATTCACTGCTCATTCTGAAGCATTCATCAGTAGCCAGCAGGCCAGTAATGGAAGCCATGTGGCCATGTGTCAAGTGTTTTTGACAGTCATGGCAACCAAACAAGAGATTTTGCATTGAGTTCTTGATAATTCTGATTTGGAAGATTTGAAGAATTGCCTGCAGTAAAATTATAGCACATTTTAAGCAAAGGCAAGAATGAAAAATGGTAGGATTTCATGCAGAATCAGTCAGCCTCTGACTATTATTACCACCATACGATTATTATTATTATTATATTATTATTCAGACAACTTTTATGGTGCCTTAAACAAGAGAAGAGTGCCTAACGAAAACTCAGTGTTACGAATCGGTGCATTTGGATGACTTTGGGATTTCATTGTCTTCATTGTCTGCAAGCCTTACATGGCAAGAATGTTTTAGCTGCTTCCAGAAAGCAGAAGATATGACAATCAAGTTCATAATTAGCACAGATGCATTTAAAAGTCATTCCTTTCCAATTACTAAACCCACACTATCCTATGGCTATAGCCTATAGTGTTGTCAATTTCAGTACCACCTTTACAAATGCCACTTCAATAATCCACTCCAATTTTGACTGCACAAACTCTAATCCTTAGCAAAATTTCAATTACAGTTACGTGGGATTTCATGCTTAACTCTATGGCAGCAAATGCAGTCGATTTCGACCGCATTGGGAAAAAACCAACCCCTTGCATTATAATTAGCAATATTTAGAATTTTCTTTACATCTAACAGTAGCAGAGACTCAATACTGATGTGGAAAAATTCCCAGTACTGGGTTTTCCCATGTGTTTACACAAAATAAATCATTTGATTTTCACAGCTCATCTGCATTTTTGTTTACATTCCGTATTTAAATTTTAAATCCCTCCTAACATGCAGAAATGTCAGAAAAGCGAGGATTGTATAGAACTGCGGGTGTTTTGAAGGCTCGTGAAACGGACAAATTTGACAATTTAGACATTTCGGAACTTGAACATAGTGACGGTGATGGTCAAATGACAGCAGATATTATTATCACTGATCATGAAATAAGGGTAAACATTGCCGATCTGACGAAAAGTTTTACAAGCTCTGCTGGTAGAATTGACCCATGCTACTGTGATTCTGTCTTGCCAGATGATATTGATATGATACCTGTTTCTAACTAAATGTAATGCAACTGAGTCAGTGAGTAAGCCAAAAATGATCAGTGACTACAATGACAACATGAATGGTGTTGATTGCTGTGATCAGCTTTTGGTATACTATGCTCTCAACTGCCAAAGCACAAAATGATGGAAGCAATTGTTTTTCATTTGCTTGACATGGCTATAATAAATGCAATGATACTGTAAATAAATTTATATCTGGAAAAAAGGAGGAAAGGCAGTCACATAAGAAATTTAGAATGGAATTGGCTCATCAGCTGGTTCGACCCTTGCTTGACATTTAAGTGGATTCCACACTTGGAAAGTCATCTGGAAGAGCACCTGCGAGCTCTGATGTTAGATTGAGAGGCAAACACTTTGCTATTTCTAAATTGCCTAGAGGTTGTTCTATTTGTGCTTATAAAAAAACAGCTGGTGGCAAATCTAAGCAAACAAAAACTGTAAATTTTTGTTAAAAGTGTCAGAAATATGTAATTCATAAATGTTTTTGAGGCCTTTCATGCATGATCCTCTCTAAACTGAACTACTTTATTTTTAGTGCCAGAAATGTTTGTTTTATGCTTGTTATATGTGTACCTACTTTTGGTAGTGTTATTTTACATTTTATGCTGTTGATGAAAATTTTGTAAATTTTCAAATGAAAAATTAGCATTTTAAATGTTTAATTGTTTAAAGTTTGTCATCAATTGTGAAGTACTTTTTGACATTATCAACTTTTGGATGTCATATTCTTGTAAAGAATTTTAAAAGGATACAGATGATATATAATATGTCTACGTTATGATGATATGTAAGCAAAAGCTTATAAACTATTCGAGGCAAAATTTTGCAAAAACAACATAGCTGCCAAAAGTTAACATTTCCTGAAAGAGTTCAGAGCATTTACCGAACTAGGATCTCTATTAACAGATGCTGTTAGTCCAGCCGCACTGCTACCTTTACCAGATGTGTACACCTGAAAAATAAAACATGTAATAAAAGAATTTTGTTCAGTCAAAGAGCAGATTGTTTTTATGTCAGCAAAAATGAGTATTACCTATTGCAATAAAAAAAACACGCAATTAGTAAAAAAAAATTCATCAGCAACAGATATTAAAGCATCTGCTCAAAGAAATTATACAGCAAAGCAGTACAGTAATCGCTGTCTTACTTTGCAACACTTAATAATGTGATATACAGAGTTTAACATCTTTGTTTGCATGCATGTATGTATGTATATAGACACTTTATGGAGTCTTTTAAATACCTCACAAAAGTGCTGCCTTCCCTAACCTACATGCTGCTAATGTCATTAAGAACAAAAAGTTCTTCAACAAGCGAACAGTGCTCAGATAACTAGAAGCATCACTACTGGCAGGCTCTTGTAGACACACACATAGCCCAACTGACGGATTCCCATCCAGTGCTGACAGTTTACAGAATGTTCAGATTTCCTGTGCCCAAGTGGCAACAAAGAAGATGAATGCTAGGCGATGAAGCTTGCAGAACACAACAGCCTCGCTGTTCAGAAATCCATTGTAGATGGTGGAAGAAACTCATCCGGACATTCCTCACCCACCAGGTAAGTGAATGAGAACAATCTTCAGCCAATTGGTCATACACTCTCCACAGCTGAACGATCATCGCCACTCCAACACCTGTCTTAGCTTTTCCAACTGCAAGCTTCACACTTTCCACAGTATGAACAACTTGTACCTCTTTAGTGTCAACACGTCCAATGGCGGCGCAGGCACGACAAGAAACACCCAAACATCGTTCAAAACACATGAAAAGAGTGAATTCATTCCAAAATGTAGACTGGGTCATATTATAAGTCCAAAAGAATGAAACTGTTGAGTAAAATCAGCACGTGACCAACTAATTTATCAAAACCAACATATTACACGAAACATGCAGTAATTGTCCCAGACAGCAACAGACATGTTACCTAAAATTTTTGTGCAGATTACTAATTTTGTAACTTCTGTTCATCACTCCTTGTTACAAGTTGCACCAATTGAAGTTAATGGAAACAAACTGTGGCTTAGAGTCTGGAAAATACAGTAGACATCTGTCCACAAATTTTCATGCTACCCCACAAGCAACAAGTAACTTCAGCAGTTTTAGAAACATTTTGACATTTATTGTTCAATGAAATCTGCACACATTTCCCTACAAATTGGCAGTTAACAGTACGTTGCTACAGAAAAACACTTGCAGCAATATAAAACTGCATTCTTATAGGTCTGGGTTTTGAGGTGACTTGCAAACCCCAGAATTTCTTTTCACAAAACTGAAAAGTTTGAAGGCTGATAAATCTGCCTCATGTCAATATCAAGTTAAAAATTGCTGCATACTTTCTGAATAACTGTTTTGCTGGCAGAAGTCACTTATATTCTAGCATTTTTCTGTTGAAGGGAAAGGGAATTCAAATTATTTCAAACCAATTATTCAATCAAATTATTTTCCCCCAATACAGAATGAACAAAATGTCAAACTAACCCCAACTGGTGAACAATTCTCAACAAATTTGAGCAGCTGTGATTTAGCAGTTCCCGGATCACCAAGCAACAGCAGATTGATGTCACCTCTACGGGTCAGACCATCTGGCAATCTAAAAAACAAAGGAAGATCCCGCATAACTCAAAACCTCACCACAAACTATAAGTTAGTCCCTTGCCGTAATGATTTAAACAATTTCTGTCCAAGAACAAAAACAGACCTAACAGCTTGAAGAAAATTTTAAATTACAGTAAATATTTAAGATACCATTTAAAATTAAATCAGCATATCCCAAAATAGATACTTGTTCTAATGCTTTCTTTCTAGGTATGTATAGTGTACTTGTGCATTTATGACTGGGCCTGAGAAAACCTAGCCAAGGCAAAATTCGAAAACTGGCTTAATACTGCATTGGATTGTGCTGGAATTGCTAAATATTTTGGTGAAAACTGCATTTTTTTTATTAAAAAAAAGAATTTTAAGTATTTAAAATGTATATCTATTAACAAAAAGTTTAAAATCATGAGTGAAATTTAGCATAAAATTAGCTGTCTGGTGTAAAAATAAATAGTTTTTGCAAACAAATAGTTAGGTAGCCTGAATGTTAACATGAGATTTTGACTTATATTTGACATATCTGTAAAAATTGCACACAGAACTACTTTGGACCTATTTCATGCATAACGCCCTTCTGGATCTACTTCTCACATATTGATATTTCCAACTCTGGATGGGCTGATTCAGGCACGATCATATTTATTCAGTGCACCTCTAGGGCTACATCACAGGATGGCAGGAAACAGCCATGCCATCATGTCAAGCACAAGAACACACACTGAAGTTCGTACATCAACACCGTCTCGAGACGTTCCTATTTAGAGACCGTAAGGTAGACGTGCTGCAGCGCCTTTGTGAGTTACTTAAAAGGCACTTTACAAATTTAGTGATACATACATACATACATACATATGATTGCCAGCTGACAAAATCCTCTTCATGGCTGGTATAGCTAGCAGATGACACCATTCAGAGATCCTATAATATTGCTTCACCAAAACGTTGTTAACAAAACTGCCTGCTAGACGTGGAGAAAGGCCAGGCTGAGCAGCTGTTGAAGCCAAGTTTCTGGCACATGGGTTTGTGCATAAAGGAAATCTGCAAAAAAATGGCCTATTCTGAATCCTTGCCTCCCTTGGGCAAAACCTCCTCCCCTTGTCTGCATTTGGATGCCCCCCTCAATTTACAAGCAAACTCTTGGGTAGCCAAGAACACAGCAGAGATAAATTCAACTCCTTTCTATGCAATAAATTATTCAAGGTCCCTCCATCAAGTTTTTGATGATGCAAAACTTACTGCAAATAAATTTGTAACATATGCAGTGTTGGCAGATGAAACAAGCTTTCACACAAGTTCGCACTTGTTGCTTAAACTCAGTGCGGTTTGGGGAAGGCGAGAGTGGTCCCACCAACAACCTGAATTCTACGATGCCTAGTTTTAAAATGGCAGTTAACCCAAGGTTGAGGTGTGGACTCTATTACTCTATTAGTTCTAAAAAGAATTTGTCTGTCAAGGGGCTCAGTTAAAGTAGATGGGAGCTGCATAACCAGTTCATTAGCTTTTTACGCAGGAGATAACCATAATGGAGACGCCAAGATAGTTTAGTTTATTTAAATCAATATTATACCAAGTTTTGTAATTTGGAGGAGGTATAAATGAAAAGTGAAATTTTGAGATGGCAACATGATCTGAAAGATAAGATTCAACAGGAGTAACAATATTACACCAAGTTTATAAACGACTGCGAACCATAATGAGTTATCGATATGTCCAAGGTAAGGCCTTTATTGTATGTAGGAAAGGTAATGAATAATGGTGAAGAAACATAAATTTTGTACTTCCAGTATCTCCATTAAATTTTAACATAAGTACAATCTCTAAAAAAGCTTCATGTTGAGTTCTGTTTACATTTCAGATCTTCCAGAGTTTCAAAAAGTTCCCAATGTTCCCCCAACACACCCTTCCTCTGAATTCAGTAATTTCCACATTCCTAAATCGGTAGCAAAACTTAATGTGTGAAAACCTATCGCTTTCATTTCAAAAGCTGTACATAATATTTACTGAATCTAACACTAAAAAGATTTCAGGAATATTTGAAAAACGGTGTTAAATTAAACATTTTTTAAAATGCATCATATCCAAGATATTTGCACTTACAGGCTTATGCAAACCTAAAAAACACGGTTGAAATTTTTATTTTATAGTTGTTAGTTTTTCTTTATTGTCTTTTTGAAGATCCTGGACTCTTCTTACTGAGAATGTAAATGACATTGGTTAAATGACAGTATGCAACAGCCTACATGTTGGTGCAAAAGCTGTATGGCCCTCCCTACACACTCAGCAGGGGAATATGTATCTGAACTATTTTGTCACAATCAAATTTTATATGAATTACCCTAATTCTCAAGCCTTTTGTCAAGTGCCATGGAAATTTCATAACAGTTGCCTCACCATTTCTCATTAATTAAATCCTAGAGATTTCAATATTTAAAATGTCAACTAAACCAAAGATTTTGTGTTGGTTTTTGGTAATTCTTATTAGAAGGATGACTTTAAAGAATTTTGATTTAATGATAGCATTTTCAGTGTCAATACTAGCAATTTGTAAGATTTCTGTGCAATGACATGGATGAAAATCAAGATACAAACAATTTGGTAGCAGCCAGCCTCTAATAAAGGCTGACTGAAAACTGCTCACAATCATCCAGGTTATTGGCCAACAAATGGATATCAGATTCAACTGCAATTCATGCATTCAAAGTGTAGGCAACACTCTAAACTACAACAACAACTGAGCATTTAATGTGCAGAAACACAATTCACAGGATTAACACAAGTTATGAATGGGCAGCTAACACAAAGCATCCTCACTCATCATGCTGCTACAGGCAGAAAGATCAGTTATAGGAAGCTTTATAACAGTGTTTTCTCCCAAGTATCAGTAAAGATCGTTTGTTGAAAAAATAAAAAAATGAACAGTAACTGATAGAAATAAGAATTTTGATTTTGTCACATTTTGCTTTATAATCTCATAAAATATTTTCACTTTTTATGACTTTGGATGGTTTTCTCATGCCAATATCACCATTAACAAGAATAATTAACACATGAACCAACTTTTTCCTTGATCCTCCCATAAGCAAACAGGCTATGGCCTTTTTAATGTCAAGACTTCCAAAAATTGAAGGAGCAACACTGCGAGCAATGGTCTCATAAATATTTGGTGATGCAGCCAAGTGACGAAATTCTTCCTCCTCCTGAGAGGCCAAAGGTGTGCTGCTACTACGTCCGGGGCCAACAGTATTCAACTGCAGCCCTATAACACGAATGTAAGGCTGACGAACTCCCACATTCACTTTCTCTCGAGTCAATCTCTGCACACAATAAAACAACAAGCATCAAGTAAACCAAATGTAATCCAAAGTTACAAATTTTGTTTTTCAGAATACATCAGATTTTTTAAACAGATATTTCACTTTCCTGTGTTGGTACAATAATCTGGTATGTAGGTTAACCCATAATGTCATTCTGGATATCTCATGAACAGGACAGTGTCATAGTCCTTCTTTCTCAGTCAGAAGGTAATGCATCACAGACATTATCTCCTCTTCCCATCCATCTGTCTAGTTTTGATACAAAAATGTTGGGGTACCCAGAGTTGCCCCAAACTGAACCCCACCCCATGTTTTTAGTTTTTTTCATGTTCAAGCCCCTGTAGAAAAAGTTTTCAGTGACAATATGTAGTTTCAGCAAAAAAAACTGCAGAAATCAATAAGACAAAACTCAGAAGAAATTTTGAAAATATTTAGATAACCATAAAGTATATAATTGTATAACTGTATATATAACTATATTGTATAACTAAACAAATATATATATTTGCATAACTATATAACAACTATAAAGCTTCCTATAACTGATCTTTCTGCCTGTAGCAGCATGATGAGTGAGGATGCTTTGTGTTAGCTGCCCATTCATAACTTGTGTTAATCCTGTGAATTGTGTTTCTGCACATTAAATGCTCAGTTGTTGTAGTTTAGAGTATTGTTAACTCCAACCCCTACTACCCACTCATCCTCCACCTCAGTCGTTGGCTCAGCGCCGGATTATATCAGCGAGTTCATCAAAACGGTTGCTAATTAACCTGGTCGACAGAGACTGCGATCGGTGACACATGGTCAACTCATTGTACCGCATTCTCGTACGTCTGCTCGGGTGGGCCGCGCCTTCTCCACTGTGGGGCCACCTCTCTGGAACACTCTTCCACCAGACATCTGATCCCTAGCAGGCTCAACAGTTCAAGAAACATTTTCTGCCCGTCTCAAGACGATCCTATTTAGAGACCGTTAGGTAGCCGTGCTGCAGTGCCTTTGTGAGTTACTTAAAAGGTGCTTTACAAATTTAGCGATACACACACACATACATACATACATACAAACTTCCCATGCACAACAGGGCAACAAAAGAAACATTACAATAAGCCAGGCACACAGAGTAAGTAAACAGGGTGACATTTCCTTTTAAAATGTTTGGTGGCTCTGAAAAGAGCCGATTTGATGAATGCTTGAGTGTGCTGTATTGACAGTGGATGGTCACCTTGAGGACGGCTTCCTGGATCGACTCCTCTCTCTCAACAAACTGGACTGAACAGTTCTGGGAGGACAATTTAGAAAGAAAAATTTAAAGTTTTTTTGAAGTGCTATGCTCTAACCTTTCTTACACCCCACAGGCACTTACTTAATTACACAGCACTGGTTCGTGGAACCACTATAGATCTGATTTTGCTCACAGTAAATGTGGAAGCATCCAACTTTGCAACAAAGCAACTTTGCATGCTTCAATTCATACTGAGTCTTCTTGGGCAGCCCTTGGAAGCCTTGATCTTATTCTCTGAACATAAGATGCAAGATGAGAGGCAGAATGTTCTTTAGCCAAAGCCAACTTCAACTTCCTCACTGGATCCACCAGACAGGTTTTCAATGTCAAATGAGTCAAAACTTCCACTTATTTCTGTGCTTAATTATATTAACTTGGCCTAAATGATGTAAGGTTTAAAAAATATAACGTCTGCGATAGGCTGAGAGACGTCTAGATAATTGTCTAGGCCCACTACCATTTATTACGCACTCGTCATGACCCATCGTACATTTAAGTACCTACTCATCTGTAATGGGTTAAAACGTAAAAGGTCAGACAAATGTGAAAAACATGCACACTTTTTAGCTTACCTTTCCTGAAGCTCCGCTCTTTTTGATACAGTAAATTCCATTAACAGTGACACGGTTCCCAGGTACAACTCTATCACACAAGTACCTGTCACAGTATAGCTGTAGATGGCGAGGAAGTTCTCCATTTGGAACAGCTTCAGGGGCCTCTTGAAGTTTCAGAATTTGAAAGTCCACACACTTGCACTTTTCAGGAACAATAAAGAATGGATCAACTGGACATTTTGGTCGACCGGCCTGATCACTGAAATTGAGAAGTGAGTTCTTGTCAGCTAATTACACAGTCATATAAGTACAATTCCTCAACAAGAAATTCCTCCCAGGGAGAAGGGGAAATACTAATCCACAAGAGTGGTGCTATTTAAACTGTTCATGCAGTAGTAAGGACGAAGTAAACTGGGACAAATCAAATGAAAGAAACTTAATTATTATTCTTATTCTTTCCACATTTATTAATCACCAATATCTAAGCATCAACGGATGATGCTGAGCAATTGCGATGGTCTTGCCAAATACCCGTGTCAAGCAATTAGCATGCTGGACTGTCAACCCGGAGGTCAAGAGTTCAAATTCCACTAGGGCAGGAAGATGTTTCAAAATTTTCGTTTTGCTTGCATCTGCTATAACAGCCCAAGACATGAGTACTCTAACCATAAACTGTCAGTGGGATAATTAAGCAGCAAGGGAGAGGATTGACCAACAGCATTCATGTGTTAAGGTTTAGAAAAAAGAAGTCGCTAAACACTTCTGCTACATATAGCTGCCTCTGGAGGTTGGCTTCTTGTTGCTTTTCTTCATTTCTTCTAAATACAACAAAGAGAAGAAAGCGTGCTCTGAAAAGAAAAGGCTCACTTGCTCTCATTCATACGGAGCTGTCTGAAGAGAGAAGGCGAGGAATACCAACTGTTCATAAAAATTGTATAGCCTTTGCCAAGAAGATCTTTGGCCAGTGTCAACACAATACAGGATAAAAGCAGGCCATCAGACAAGTCCTCCAGCTGCACTGCTGTTCCTGTGTGGACTACTGCCTTCCAGATGTAGCCAGACTCACATTCACATAGCTCATATGACTTTAACCGAAAACGAGTCCTCTTCAGTGGTATGTATTGTTTCACAGCCAAACAACTTTCCCACAGAATTAGGGATTCATCAATGACAACATTCTGTTCAGGTACACATACTTATGAGAATCTGTGTGTCAGTGAATCAAAGAACGGTTTTAGTTTGAAAAAGGATTTCTCACTGGTGTGTGAAGTAACAGGTAAGTTACTGTTGTCCACAAAGTGCAAGCACCTCATAAGTAAGCTGAACTTTTTTTCACTCACGATCTGTTTTACATAAGGTGTTTCAAGTAAAGGTTATATTGAAAAGTACATTTCAACTTCAGGCTTTTGAATTATGCCTTGATAAACAATCAGTGAGTGAAAACCGGTATTTCTTCTAGACTGACATCAGTCCGCATGTGCAATCTGGAACTGGGTTTCAGTGGGTGGTGCTGGATCAGTTGCTGGGCACGTCTGTTAGTTTCAATAACAATAACATCTAACATGTCATCTGTTATGAACAGATTGAAATAATGCACAGGATCATGGATATCAGTAACATCTACCATTCTACCAGGGGATCCAGTGAACGCCAGCTTTGACTGTTCATCAACATCTTTGTCACACCATGCAAACTCATAGGTGTAGTCACAGCCTATAGGCTGATCACTACAGCATGCTTCACTATCGCTAGAACTATAGTCTACTTCACTACTGCTGTCTATTTCTGAACTATCATTGCTATTATCACTTAATAAATCTGATAAAACGCTTTCTTCTTCACGCACACACAGACGCTTTCAAGCAGCCATTTCACAAAATGAGGGAGTAATTTTCAACAGCTGATATTCTACGCACCTACTGCCAAGAGAGCCATTGCAGCAGTCGCCTCTAATGTCCGATAACGTCACTAGCTATAGTTTATGCTAGGATAAGGTAACACATATGTAGAAAACTACATATTGTCACTGAAAACCTTTTCTACAGGAGCTTGAACATGAAAGAACTAAAAACATGGGGTGGGGTTCAGTTTGGGGCAACTCTGGGTACCCCAACATTTTTGTATCAAAACTAGACGGATGGGAAGAGGAGACAATGTCTGTGATGCATTACCTTCTGACTGAGAAAAAAGGACTATGGCACTATCCTGTTCATAAGATATCCAGAATGACATTATGGCAATGACAGCATGCAGGTTGTTGCTAAATGCTATTGACAAGTTAACTCAGGTGCTGCTACACATGTGATTAATGGTGAACATGTTAACTTGGGGAAAACATTAAAGGACACACTTCTTCCCTTAACTAGAATACTGCACCAGGCTGCAAGACTGTGCCTTGGACTCTCACACCGAGAGCATATCACGCCTGCTCTTCGTTCTGTACACTGGCTTCCTGTACGTGAGCATACCCGCCTCAAGCTGGCACTCTTCACGTACAAAGCATGTGCAAATCATTTGTTAAAGGCCAATCCTCTTTGGTCAGCATCTGCTGGAAAGTAAGTTGTTCCTGGTCTTGTCTTTGGCCAGCGTTCATTCACAGTTGCTGGTCCCTCCATCTGGAACTCTACCTTCTCATGTTCGCAAATCTCCTACAGAGGCTGTCTTTTGCTCTAATCTGAAAACTTACCTCTTCCAGTCTTAGGGTTCTTAATGCTTCACATAACCCGGCTTCAAGTGCACTTCTAAACTCTATAAGGAGGGCAAATAATTAGCTGTATTGTATTGCATAAAGGAGTTAATTGCCGAATACTGTACAGTGCTAAAGCCTGTCATTTCAATGCTAGACATCTTGCAGATGGAAAGGAATTGTTACCTTGATACCATTATTCCAACATTGGTCTTTCCACACACTAAACCATGCAGGGCCAAGCAAGACGTAAAGTTTGTCCTCTTCTGCTAGATGCCGTTCTGGATGGCTTACAAACTCGGTTTGGTTCCTCTTTTGAAGCAGATGACCTCATTGAGGCATCAGAGACTACCACATTTCCCTGGTGGTGTACTGATGAAGGCTTGAGAGAGAAGGCTAGAAATCTTTTAAAGAATGAAATGACTTATTTCTCTGTAACCGTGAAGACTGATACCACCTTTAAGGCAGCTTCTTCAGAAGCATATCCAGATATGGAATTTTTTCTTTTGAAAGCCCTGCCACTTCAGACTACTGCTTAAATAAGAACTTCATCTATCCTTGGACACTTTAAACAAGTTAGTTAGTAAAAATGTTTTCCTTATATTCAACACTAGAATACCATCAATTACTGTAATATTTCAAGCACAAGTAATTTGGTTTAAAAACTGTATTCGAGTACAAGTACAACATCTCTGCAATACACTAACAGCGCTCAATATCCTTGTTGTTACTACCAGAGTCAATAAGTAGTAGGAAGAAAACAGCTTTTAAATAAGAAAGCAAGCACAGCACCGTGCTGGCAAAAACGCACCATCTTGGCCAAGCCAAATCTTAACAAGTAATGTAATAAAGGAATACCAGTCAAAATAATGATCATAATTTCAATAAAAGATAATCAGATCTCATCAAATTTTAAGAACTGACACTTAAGCAAGTGGCTGACTCTAACCTGCTCAACACTTTTCACATCGAAGTAACTTTATCGATTCTATAAACTATCCTTATTGCCAAGCTGTGCAATGGTTTTACTTTAATTGCCTGCAGCTGCAATCAAATAGGTGTTCCTGTTCAGATGGTAGATTTTTGTGATACATAATGTCAGTTGTGTAACTGCGCTATGTGCAAAGCAATGATAAACAACAATTAATGCCTGAAATACTGAAACTATTGATCCTCAATAGCAACTCAAACAGCATTAAATGAAAAGATTTTGTTAGGCTAAAAGAGGGAAACTTACGTAGGACATTTCCTAGGAAGTGCATAACCCTCTAGTCCAGGTTTTACAGGAATGTTGTTGAGAAAGTTACGACAGCTGCGACACTGGATGCTAATCTTTGTGGCTTTGGCTCGTATTGAAGAGGCAGCAATAACTATGCCAGGCACCTTGATCAACTGAGACATCTGTTCCGACTGTAAAAGAGAAAAAATACTTCTAGCTACCAAATTAAAAACACTAACACGCTTAAATCTGTCAGGGTTTTCAGAGTTAAAACTACTGTGACAGTGGTGCTGATTAAACAGTTCTGAACACAAAACACAAGATGTCAACAGATTTATGAGATCACGTTGAATTACTGTTGATACAGCAATCAATATACTGGAAGTTGGCCTAAGTGTTCCTTGGTTTTAAATTCTATCGGTTAAATTTGCTATTAAACATTTAAAAATAAGCCTGAATTCGTAACCTTTTAGACATCAGTTGCTAGTTCAGGGTATCATCAATGGAACTTTCATATTTTGCACCTTGATCTATTCAGACTAATGCTGCCAATTCATTCACTGCATTGAGCTTGTTTATTCTGATGCATACAACAAGCATCTTTTCTTCAGCTAAAGCTAGATGCTGTTCTTGCCATTAGTCCTGTCGTTGGGTGCCTGGGATCCCAGCATCTGCCCAAATCGTAATCTCAATCTCCAGATTTCTACAGCGCCCAATGAAAGCTAAGTCGCAGGAACCAGCTTATTCACAGGTGCTCAGTCAAAACAAAATCGATAGGCAAAAGGGTTTGGTTCCAGGTCAAGATCCAGGAGTCAGGCATTCATACAGTCGGATGGCTACAGTGGATGGTGTTTGAAACTGAAGCGAGAAGAGACACAAGGAGAAGAGGAAGAATCAGGACAAGATTTCTGGAAAAGAAATGTTTTTCAGTCTAAAGACTCGTGAACCTGCCCAAAGACCACGGCAAGTGCCCAAACACCAGGGTACCTGCCCAAAGACCTGGCATACAAGCTGGGAATGCATAAATTCAAATCCCAGCCAAAGAAGCATAACAATTCTTAAGCAGTTTGCTATATCAGGCATGGGCTCAAAGCTCAATAATTTGCAGTTGTCTCTTGCCTGTGAAGCCATGGGTAAGAGATGTCGGGTAGTGGAAAACAGTTACCAATCAATAAGCATATGAAATAAGAAATGTCTTTAGCCTGTATAAATCGATAGAAACTAGTGTTCATTCATTCAATCAATAATTCAGAACATTTATATAACATCCCTTTAAGTATTATACCCAGAGGTGCTCCCAGCCCAGTTCTGGCCAAAGAGAACAGTTTTAACTGCTGGTGAAAAGTGTATCTAGCATCCTTTGTTAGAAGGGCATGCAGATTCAGCATGATGCCATTACACATAGAGGGCCCAACCACCGAGAAGGCATGACGTTCCATTGTTGTAATGTGTGCAAAAGGAACAACAATTTTATCTCCGGTTGCAAGCTCCACCACTCCCATACTCAGGTCATGCCAGTCCCAATCCTGCATAAAGGAGCAGGGGGACAGCCATAAGATTTCATTAAACATTGGAACTACTACTACTCAGGTTGCGGAACGAAGATTTCTGCTTCCAGTCAAACCGGAAACGAGGTAACAAAGCTCACACAAGTAGGAAGACACATCCCCCAACTGACATTGCCAGACTCACACAAAAATCTTAAATTCGAAGCACTGCAAAACTGGAAGCCAATGAAGTACTAATACATATAGTGCAACAACATGGTCAAACTTGGAAATGCCACCAACAAGCCTTGCAGCTGCAAGAAGCACACGCTCAGGCTGCCAAATGCACTCCAAAGGCAGGCTCACATAGGTGGCAGTACAGTAGTCGATCCTGCTGCTAATGAAAGCATGGATAAGAGTAATTGCAGCACTGGATTAAACTGAATGAGATATAACTCTCAGTTGGCAACAGACTAGATTTACATGCTCCAAGAGAATGAGTTCTAGGTCTAGAACAACCCCAAGATTACAAACAGAAGTAGAGAAGGGAGGAAGTCAGTAGCTATGGTCGAAGAGTTTATTTTACTCAGCTGTTGCCTATTACCTAACCATATAAACTGCATTTTGGATGGGTTAAGGCACAGATCGTAGGATGGACCACCAAGCTCCAAGCACCACCACAGCCTGCTGCATGGTAGCTCTGCAGCACAGGCACCAGTTGCTGAGCAATGCAGGTACGCCAGAATATCGTCAGCAAAGAATTGGCTCAAAACACAATTGGAGGCCAGGACATCTGCAATATTATCAGTGTACAAGATGTAGAGCAGTGGGCCAAGAACAGAGCCTTGCATTAGGCAAATTGGAGTGGCAGCCCAGCAGGATCAAGTAGACCCAAAGACAATGCAGGACGTACTCCCATGCAAAAAAGGATCAAAGCCAGTCAAGTGGCTTGCCAGATACACGAAATGAAATGGAGAATACGGTGAATAAGAAAGTCATGACTGACAGTGTCAAAGGTCGCACTAACATCAAACAGAGCCAAAACGGTAACATGGGCCCCATCCATGGGGCCATATGTATCCAAAAGCAGGTGAACCAAGAGGGACCCAGTAGAATGGTTTTCCTAAAACCTGATTGTTTAACTGGGAGCAAAGTGCTAGAATCTACATATGGTGCTATTTAAGAAGCAATGATTTTTTTCAATAATTCTTGACAAGAATGTCATAATAAATATAGGTCAATAGTCGATCCTAAGGAATGGAAGATCTTCCACAAATTCTTGTATAAGGAATGGTGATAGAGGATCAAACTTGAACAACTTCGGCAGAGAGAAGATGAGGTCACGGAGTTCATCAGCAGAAAAACCTCTCTGGTCCAACTGACAACATTTTGAGGGAATTCTGGAGGAGCGAAAGGCAAAGTCTCATCATGCATGGAGTTGATCTTCATGGTGAAATACTCCATAAACTCCTCAGCCATGAACAATGATGCAACTGTTGAAGGTGCCTTTCCAGAGTGACCAAGGAGCCTAATGATTATAGACCAGTTTTCGCTGGTCACGAGCCTGGTGTGTAGTGATAGTCTCCCAGGATTCACACTCCTTTTCCCTGAATCTTGAATGCATTGCTCTGATTGAATGAATCCAAGATATCTAACCATCCAGGGATATTGAGCGCCTATAACGTCTCTCAAGCCATCTGGTCTGGCAATTTAGATAGACATCAACCAAATCAGAGACAGGTGATGTAGCCATAGAGGAAAGATCTGTCGAGTGGACCACCACAAAGCGCTCATCTAAGTTCTTATATCC
The DNA here is from genome assembly GCA_964023275.1 of Norana najaformis. Taxonomy (NCBI): domain Eukaryota; kingdom Metazoa; phylum Annelida; class Clitellata; order Crassiclitellata; family Hormogastridae; genus Norana; species Norana najaformis. The sequence goes on along the minus strand of OZ029913.1, from coordinate 48,797,942 downwards.
ACATATCCACGGATATGCCTGAGGACACAGATCCCTACCTCATGAATAAATGGGATGGTAAGGGTCACAAGGTTATGATCTGACAGCGCAGATCTGCCACTGTACAATCATCTCTGATCATGATGATGTCAAGCCAGCCCCCACACTCATGCATTGATTCAGCCACGTGATGCACCAGTCCAAATTCCTTAGTTAAAGAGCAGAACTGCCTGGCATCCAACTGGGACTGACAGTCCAGATGGAGACTAATATCACCAGCTATTACCAACTGGGTGTTTTAGGTAGCAAATTGCTTCAAAAGTGAGAACTCACTAAAGAAGGTAGACAACAGTGATGCACAGCTGGGTCGATAAATGGCGAGAAAGGTTAGTGGGCCACATGTTGATGCTACAGAAGCAGCCAGTACCTAGAAGGAAGTCGGTGTCCAGCTTCCAGTACCTCAAAGGAAGTCAGCGTCCAGTTGATGCTAATGTTCCTTGTCCACAGATTGTCTCCAGAAAAGATTACTATACCTCCTCCATGGCCCTCCACAGACGATGCATTCACGGCCGAGTTGCAAAATCCCTCAGACGATTGAAGAACCTGTATCCCGAGGGCGCTAAGCAACATACAGATGACGATATGTGCCATGTCTCCATGACCACCAAGACATCCAAACCGCTGGCGATGATTGTTTCAGCAAACGTACCTGTTCCCCAGTGATCGAATGTTCCATTCAGCAACATGAACTTGGCCTGAAACTGCACCACTGTCACAGGGCACGAAGGCGAGTGTAGAATGCATGGGCACAGACGAGCGAACAGCTGAAGGATGCCAGAGCTGAAGGTAAAAAAGCGTCATTCGAACAGCATGGCATACAGTGTAGCCACCATGGTCCAGCGACAACTGGTCACAAACGTACATGTTAGCAGAGGGAACGACCATGGCTCAAAATTAAAAAGTTCAAAATGTCCAAGCTTTGTCAAGAAACTATAATGTATGCTTTGAAACAATATTATCAAACACCAGCCATCAACATGTCACTTTAAGAATAAACTCATCAGGTTTATTTACTATTCTCGGCGACTCCTGTACGTCCTGGGTTAAAGTTGATGTTGGTGTTCCCCAGGGCTTGGTCCTCTTTTATACATTTTCTATACTGCTGATATTCCTTACCTCTTTACTAAACACTTGGGTGTTGGTCATTTGTAGGCGGATGATGTCCTGGCTTTTGTTCAGGGACCTCCGTCTGCACAGCATGCTCTTGTTGGTAAGATTTATGCCCTGACTCATGATATTCAACATTGATGTCCTGCAATCATATTTGCCTTAATCCTTCTAAGACTCAGTTGATCTGGTTTGGTTCTAAATACCGTCTTGCTCAGCTTGACTACTCTTGCTTATCCGAAGCTTCCCCTCTTTCACCTTTTCGTCTGATGTTCGTAATCTGGGCATTATACTTGACTGTAACCTTGTCATGTCATGTAATCATCTCTGGACTGGATCCAGTCGTTGATTTCTCTATGACATCCCTCCACAAATCTCGTTTCCCGGCCATCTCCTCAAGGGTCATTCTCCGTCTGCCCTCCGTTTTCCCATAGATAGTAACTCCGGCACCTTTCAGATCCTCTTCAAGGCAGTCTATCCATCTTCTTTTCGGTCTTCCCACTGCCCTCTTTCCGTCCGGTTTGTATTTAAAGATTTTCTTTGGATTACGGTTCTCCTCCATCCTCAGGATATGTCCTGCCCACTTCATTCTTCTTTTCTTAATCACATTGTTTATCAATGGTTGTTGTGTTCGTTGTCTAATACTTTCATAACCTTACTTTCACAAATCATGTTTCTAGTTTGACTCAGTCTTTTTTACTAAAAATTAAGGCGCTTAAGAGTTGTGCGTTGTCCTGTTTCTTCCTCTGTCTTTACTTCTATGATTCATGCCATGATATGTAGTCACACTGATTACTGCAACTCTGTGCTTGCTGGTTTGCCTAAATATCGGCTGTCCTCCCTTCAATCAGTACTAAATTCTGTGGCAGGCTTATATCACATCTTCCCCGTTTCTCTCATATCTCAGATTACATAATTCAAAAAACTTCATTGGCCCTATTTCATATTCAGTTTAAACTACTGTCTCTGGTAATTACAACTCACATCAGCCAGGCTCCAAAATATCTTTGTGATCTTATTCAGCCTCCACACTCCAGTACCTCATCCCGTCCTCTATGTTCTCTAGATCGTCTGGATCTATTTGTTCCTCATGTTAAGTCCTCGCTTGTGTAGCAGAGGGCTTTTGCTGTTGTTAGCCCATCTCTATGGAATGGACTTTGCTAATGTTTTGTGCAAGGGTCACTGTTGGTGATAGAGCTCAGTCAGCTTGTTGTTTAAAGACGTTCTTATTTCCCCGGAGTTCTCATGCTGGAAGCACTTCTGAGTAGTTTGTTCTGTCAGAAGCGCTCTATAAGTTATCAAATACAATACAGTATTCTTCTGAAGCCTTATGCCTTTACATATTCAACCACCCATGTCTAAAATGTCTACATGCTTTTTAGAGACTCAATCTGATCATTCACTGCACTCCAATATTTCAAAATCAACATCCAGGTTCATGACTCTTCGGAATTACCTGTCACTTGGTTACCTTCTGCTGCTCATTTATACGTGACATTGAACCATCTGCCAAATTCCACCTGGAACAGTCACTTCTCTTAAAAATTACATCACAGAGCACCCATCATATATTCTTGCTCTCAAAAAAATGAAGCTCAGACCATTTCATACACCTGACACTTTCCATTTCTCCCCTAAATAAACCTCAGCAGCAGAGGAGTTACCTTCTCTTACACATCATAACTCAAACTAACTCGCTTTCCTACACCTATTCCAACCCCAAAGTCACTACCCTTCCTTGATTTACCTCGCTGCATGAATTCCTTTTCTTCTCCTTGTAACAACTGGTGACCAATATACATACAATATTTCACATAATTTCAAGGATCTCTCCAGCTTTGCTCTTGATCGGCACATCTCTTTCCCAACCCATGGCAACATGGGCCATACTTTTCATCAAACCTTCTTATAACATACTTCTGCTCTTCAGCTGTCAAACATGTTTCTTCTTCCAAGTGATATATTTTTGACCAAACTGCATTATTGCTGACGTTTCTTTCCATCATAAGCCCCCTTCCACCAGCTTTTTCATCTGTTTAAGTCCTTCGAAAATGCTCAATATTGCTTACATTCTTGCCTCACCCCTGTCCTCATGCCCAGCATAGAAAGCTAGACGGATTGCTGTTCAGTTACACTCGACTCTTTCTGAATGCCTGGATAAATACATTCCAACTAAGAGGATGTCAGCAGGCCCTTCCCAGCTCAGCACTGTAAGAAATCCTAGTCCACTAATTTTGGTGACCTCTGAATTCCATCAAAATGTCAATGGACCTTGATAGGGTGGTACAAATCCATCAACTGCAGTTGCTGAATACTCCACATTTGAAAAGGTGGAATGCCCGTTATAATATTCCACTAAATATTCCGGTGACAATTCCACCATCTTATGAAGGTGGTTCACAACCACCAATCAAACTGGGACTTTCAACCAATATAAGGGTAGAATTCACTCGTGTGGAATGCTCCACCAATTATGGAAGGAATTTTCAACCAATGTCAGGAATGATCCAACACTGAGAGGGTGGAATGCTCCAGTAACACAACACTAACCGAGGTCTGTTAGCTAAAACAGCCGAATTACAGAGGATCAGCCCATTTAACTGCTTTATATTCAATCTGTGAATGTCTTGTTAAGTGCAAATCAATATCAGAATAAGCGGTGACTTTCATGTGGACCATAATAAAACCAGTTTTATTATTGATAGTAAAACTAAATTTGCTAAATCATGCTTACGCTGAAATCTGTGATATATTTATTAATGAACTCATTAAGGGACTTAAAATACATTAGATCTTAACACATCATGAAATGAAGCCTTACATTTATAGGTAGCCTTTAGTTATTTGTTGAAATTTGTTGGAGCTTTATAGGACAACATGATTTTTAATGGTACAAGTAAATAGTTTATTGATAACACAAGACTGTGTTTTACTGCATGGTGAGTGTGTTGCTGCCTCGGGATCTCCATTAGTGGAGAACAGAACTGGGGAGCACAAAACCTCTGCTAAAAGGGGCACGGTAGCCTACAGGATACAGAGCTCAGCTTGTAAAACGGAGAGTAAAGGTTCGGGCTTCCCCTTAGACTGTTACTGTGTAGGGACCTTGAGTAAGTCCTTCACTCACAACTGCTTTGTGCATCAGATTCAGGATTCAGATTTACCGATCTTGTGTGTGTAATAAATGCAACAACAACAATAATAATAGTAATAATAAAAATAACAATAATAATATTAAACAACCTTTTCTGTTGTCTTTATTTTCTAAATGGCCTGCTGACTAAGTACAAAGCCACATAAGAATAAAGCGGTCTTTTATCTATCTGAGGCAGGTCCAAGAATCCAATGATGCCACTCTTCTCTGTTCTGTGCCCTTTCCTTAACTTCTTTGTAACCTCTTCTTCATTCTTTATCCAGTTCAACAGCATATTCCTTGGTCTTCCTAGAACTTTCTTTCCCTCAATACTTCTATCAAACACTGTCCTCAGGAAAGAATTTCCACGTAGTATGTTACCAGTCCAGTTTGTCTCCTCCTTACTGTATTGGCCAGTGTCCTTTCTTGATGTACCATTTGCAACACCTCTTTTGTTTTATAATACTTTCAGCTGATTTTTGCCAGTCTTCTCCGTTTCCACATTTCAAATGCCTCAATTTCTCAATTTCTGCCTTTCCAATAGTCCATGTCTCAGAACCAGTGTTACACTCCACCTTTCACCACACTTTCACCTTTCTTTCCTTAAGATCAAGATTTAGCCTTCCTCTCAGAAGTTTTCCTCTCTTCAGAATGCTTCTTTTCCCACTGCCATTCTTCTCTTGATCTTAGTACTGCATCTGCAGTCATCTGACATTAAACTTTCCAGATAACAGAACTGGCAAACTTGTTCAATTTTTGTACCATCGACTATTCTTTTTATTTTTTTCCTTAGCGTTTACTCAATCTCATCACCTTTTTTCTTTCTATTTATCTTCATACCATATTCTTCCAATTTTTTTTCAGAGCATCCATTATTCTTTGTACTCCACTGTTGGTACCTGCTACCATTGCCTGGTTATCTGCAAACCTTATGGCATTTACCAGATTCCCCAAAAACTGTCATCTGTATTCTCCAGAATTTTTGTGACCAACATCTGTAAGTAGAAGTTGAACAGTAAAGGTGATAGCTGGCAGCCTTGTCTGACTCCTTTGCCTATTCCTCCAGGTTATGAGTTCATTCCCTGCACTCTCACTATCACGGTCTGGTCCATGTACAAGTTTCTTATTAACCTTCAATCTACTCCGTTTTTTTTAGTATCGTCATCAGTTTGCTCCAGTTCACTCTGTCAGAGGCCTTTTCATAACTCACAAAGCAGATATACAATTCCCATGCTGTAAGCATCTCTCCCCTCAGTGTTCTTAGGACTCCAATTGTGTCTCTTGATCCCCTTCCTCTTCTGGATCCAAAATGATCTCCTATAACTTGTATAGCCTCTGCTATTTCTGCAAGTTAATATGTTCTGTAGCGGAAATAGTACTGGTGCTATATAAGTGTCAGCTGGCAGTGGTTATGATAGTAGGAGCTGCCTGGAGCTGCAGTAGCAAGGTGGAAGTGATGTTGATAGTAGGTGCTGCATCGGCCAGGTCGAGCGACCGTGGGAATGGATCTTCGCCGGGCTGCAGTCGGCAAGTTTCAAAGGGCTGCCGCATAGATCGCCGTGTGTGGTCGCAGGCAGGTGTGGAAACTGCGCAGTTGAACAGGAGTGTTGAGCCGAGATAGTCGTGTCGAGCCGATTGAAGAAAGTGGTCGCTGTCAAGCAGTCAAGGTAGTAGTAGCAGTGATCGCGATAGCTCAGCATTAATGGTAGATAGGAAGAACATATAGTCGCAGTGTCTTCGGTTGAAAACCGGCGATACATATATGTTTACTGCCATAGTGGTAGGGAGCAAATAAAAGATAACAGAAGATGCTGACAACACAGATGAAGAAAGTGAAGACCCCACATAAGATTTCCCACAAGCCCTAGCAGGACTGTTTCAAAGCAATACAGGAGACAGAATTTGATGGCTTTTCCGAGATGATCAAAGATGAATATGCATTCCTGAAAAATGTAATCAATTTATATGTTACAACTTGAAAACTCTGGACTATTAACATACTTATTCATTTAATAGTTAACAGTGCCTTCTATCATTCAATATGTTAACCCATTTAGCGTGGATCCCGAGTTAACTCAGGTAGGGATAGTATTCACCACCCAGTAGGCGTGGAGCCCGTATAAACTCAGAATAACGTCAGAGGGCCATGGCTGTTGTGCAGAGGGAATCAGCACATGATTTAGTAGCCCTGTAGCAGCCTGGGCCTAATTACATTGTCTCTGGCGGCTGCTGGCTAGCAGCCGCCAGCGCCGTATTGTAGGTCAAAATAGCAGGTCATAAACGTGGTTTGTCTAGGGAGGAAATAGCATGTTTGTTAGAAGAAGAAAGTGATAGTACGTCTGAGTTTGCTGACAGCGACACTGACATTCATAATAGTTCTAGTGAAAATAGTGATGATGATAGTAATGACAGCCAGAAAACTGGATTACGATGCTGATTCTCCATTTGCATGGTGCGACCGGGGAAGCTTTTCCACATGTGCATTTACCGTTTACTGGTTCATCTGGGCGTAAGGTTGACGCGACTGATATGCAGGATTCACTGGAATACTTCAATTTATTTACTGCCGAAGACATGTTGGACGTCACTGTCAGTGAAACAGACAGATGTGCTCAGCAACTGATCAACAGTTCTGTATCTAGAAAGAGATCAAGGCTGAATAACTGGGTTGACGTGACTCGTGATGAGCTGTGAGTGCTGTTCTCGCTCTTCATATACCAAGGTATTGTTCAGAAGCCAGAAGTGAAGATGTTCTGGAGCACTAAATCTTTGGTGGAGACTCCTTACATTTGCAAAATTATGTCAGAAGAATGCTACAGTCTGCTATGGAAGTGTCTGCACTTTGTGGACAATACGTCACTCCGCGACAGTCTCTAGTCCAGCAGAGAAATCATTCCAGAAAATAAAATGATTCTTTGACAAGTTAATTGCAAGATTTTCATCAGTTTAAATACCAGAAGAACACATTGCCATTGACATAGGTCTGCAAGGTTTGCTGTTCACAGACTGGAAATGATGGCAAAAAACTTTGCAAGGAAACCAGATACTATTGTAGACAGTGTGATGTTGGACTGTGTCCCGCCCCGTGCTTTGAAATATATCACACCAAGTTCAATTAATGGCATACTTTGCAATTATTACTTTCTTATCATAAGTCTTTTTTGTGATGCTGGCCACAAATTCTGACATGCCGCGATGCATTACGGGTGTTCTTCTATTGTATGTCTGCCAAAAATGAGCAGAAAATATACTTTCAATTGAAAAAACTCAAAAAAAATTTTTTGAGATGATGGTAAAATGCAAGAAACTTATAAGATTATTTCCAGAAAAATCATAGTATCATTATAATCACAATATCTGAAAAAATGTTTTGAAAAAATATTCCACCCTAGCAGAGAGTTAAAAAAATTCCCATGCTATAGGGGTTAATTTTGGATGTCTCCAGCTGGCTAGATTTACTTACAGGACCAAGTAATTACTATCAATTCATAACAAACAAAAAATGTTGGATTCCTTCATTTCAGAAAAGTGCAAAAACAATTTAATTTTAACAAAAATATTTTTTAGAAAGTATTTGCTATTGATGGCCATATATTCATGGCCATCGTTAGTAAATGCACTTATATGTGTTCTGACCGGAAATATGTGCATGGATGCACCCTTTATATCAATGCATCCTGTCCATGGACTTTACAAATATTTTTGCCATTTTTCCGCCATTGTGACTTATAGTAAGGAGTGACATATATTCCAGAAAATATGGTACAGATGCCTTCATTATCCTCAGCCTACAGGGCTTTTATTGCCATGATCAGAATCATGTCAGCAGTTCAGTCTCATTCCCAAAATCATTCAGCAGCAAAAACTAATCACAGTACACTTATATCCCCCATAACTCTTTGTAACAGTACAGTGACATACAGATCAATACAGTTTTAACACAGAATAAAATTCCAACTCATCATAATAGACTTTACATTGCAAACAATCAGACTTTAACATAAAATGCAGCCACGATTGAACCATACCTTAAGCTGTCTAACAGACGATGAAACAGCAGAGGAATTGATCATGATCTGAATATCTTGAACTTCTTCCTCTCCCTCCGGCCTTGGTCGTGTAACTTCATCTGCAACTTCTTTGGCAGCATCTTCAAACTAAATCAATTCATTCAACAAAGCTTATCAATATGGTGTCCCATATTTGCATAAAGAATTTTTTTTAAATCTTGAATCACTCTACAAAACGTTTCTTTGTGAGCACATAAGACTACCTATAAAATTTTAGCACAATTAGAAAATATTCAGAGGTCCATGAAGATCTACAAAATTTTCAGAAATCTTGTCACTCCAGCTCAAAAAATGTATATTTTTCGAAAAGTTCGTTAAAGTAATTATTAATACATGCTCAGTATCGTTAAAAAGATAATAATGTGAAGATTCTAAAAATACATGCTTTATTATACTATATGATAAGGCTAACAAGCAATGATTAACTGCAAAAACGTAAAAATTAGAATTATTCATTTTCTGTACTTTCTGTTGACTTGCTTCCTTACTGGTGCTGATTAGCTAATAGTGAACAAAAGGATAGACAATTTTTTAAGTTAGAGTAGAATTAAAGAACTGGCTGCACCGTGCCCTTAGCAATGAAACTTACTAATCGGGAGAAATGATCAGCTTAATAACATGACGATTTGCCAAGCCAGTTGAAGCAGCCACAACAGAAATGCAGCTAATTAAATACTGAGATGGCAGAAGCAGAATGTAACACATCCTCTTACTCTACCAGTGACATATATTCTGAAGATGACCAGGAAGAATTTATAATGAAAGTGGCAACACCTCAAAGTACTGGAAATTGGGGCGAATGCAAAATTGTTATGTCACCAAAGGTATCTGCCCTATTTGACCACACAAATGCCAGCAATCGAACATCTACCTTGATTTTGGCATTTCGTGTGAACAAAGTAGGATGCTTAATATCTGTCACAGTATTCTCTTAAAGCTCTGTTTAAATTGGCAGCATCACAGTTGCTGTAGCAAGGCTGCAACCATATTAAAACTGACTTAAATGCTTGCAAATCAGTGGTTCAAGGGATGGAAAGCTATTGCCTGATGTTACGGGTGATGAAAGCAGCAAGGCTGATCGACTATCAGTGTTGATTTCTTCACTTGCTGATGATAAACATAGCTGATTGGAGCTCCAAACTGGCCTCTGGTTTAGGCAAGGCTTGAAATCGCGCATCACTTGTCATAGGTATGCACTACATGAACTCTGCTGGAGTCAGCTATCGAATGGTAACTGCTGTGGATAGCCTGTCAACATCACGTGTTTGAAGCTCTTCTGGCAGATGCTTTGGTGTCTGTTTACTACCATCAACCGGACAAGAGACTCTTATTTTAAGAAGAGATTCCATGACAAGTGGTCTCTCATGAACCACTGCAAGTCTGAGGAAGTCAAACTCTTGATAAATGTGAATGAGAGCTTCATCACGGATCACTGCCAGCCAAATTATTCCTTTGTAAGTTTTGATGCCTTGCAGCCTAATTATTTGGATTAGATACAAAGAACTTGATCCATAAGCCTGGTGCACTACACTGAACGTATTGGACTGCAAAGAACATCTACATGCTGAAGACAGAGCTACTGATGGAAGGCAATGAAAAAAGTACTCCAACTGACTGCTTGTGAACTGCATGAAATTCAGCGGTTTAACAGACTTCTTGTTTGCACTCAGTCATGGTTTACATCGAGAATTATCAAAGATGTGTCAGTCGATGACATCCTGTTATCCAAAGACTACACGAATATAATGATCAACCTTTGCATGCCATTGGCTTGAAGAGCTAGCAGCAATCACTCTTTTTAACAGTCTGTCTCCAACTGAGAAAACACAGCTTGAGCTCTTAAAAAATTTGATCGAGGTGAACATTTGCCAAAATCACATCTCCATAGTGTGGCAGAACTGACTGTATCACACACCTTCCAAATTGAAGGCATTGATGCTTTCAGGATCTCCCTGTTGAAGCCTGGAAATACAACCCTTCACTTAAATTTGAACAAAGACCTTGCGAAGAATCTGGCTTATGTGAATGATTGCTGAAGATGATATAGATCTGATCCATTCATTCAACGCTACTATCACACAGGATGAATCACAGAAACATTATATACTGCAAGTCACTAACAGACTCATAGGAGAGTTTAATAAGTGCAACCACTACAGTCTAATGGATATTCAAACAATCATTTTACGTAATTATTCTTGTTTTGTGACACTGTTGTTTTGCAAAAAGTTCAACTTTTTAACATTTCTAATAATATAAAGCATATCAAGATGTTAAACGTATCGTGTATTTATTGATGGCATCTATCTAAAGACTTTCAAACAATGCCAAACATCAGACGAATTGAAACTTTCATCAGTTTATGACCGAGGACATTAAAGCTCATTAAAAGTTGCATTACTATGAGGCTGGGTAAGGTATTGAGTAATGATATTTTGGCATAGATCAGTCGTTTTTTCGCCAGAACTAGTCATCGATATCCGACATCAGTCCTTGCGCAAAACTGCTGTCACAATATTTTGCTATTAGATTTTGTTCATTTGGTAAGTTTCAGTTAACATTTTAACTGAGGAAGTAATTGCTGAACATAAAAACAAACAATCTGCGGTTAACAGTGCGTCACATACTGATTAGAGATAAGCATCAGACCAGGCCAGGCCAGGGTTTTTACGATGTGGGCCAGGCCCTGCTTGATGCAGGCAGGCCGCGATTTTTCAGCCCATGCTCATCTCTAATATTGAGGTTTAAAAATACATTTTTATCAAAGGTTAGACCCAAGAATTTATATTCATCAAACACCAGGAGCTTACTAGGGCCAGAAGCCCTGGGTCTGGATGTAACCTTTTTTGGCAGAAGTGCATACATTTGGTTTTAGTTTGTGAATTTTTGTTGCACCAGGCCTCCTTAATTTTTAAGCACTTCTAAAGCGGTCCTTCAATGCTCGTTACACTAGTTGATGAATGACAAATTAGCAGATCAATATACAGTGGTTTATTCATAATTCATTTCTAAACAAATTTCATATTTAATCTTTCACTTTATCATGAGTGGTTGCAGATATATTGTTTTTACCCTTAAGCGGTAAAATTGGATCACAACCCCAAACACATCTGCCAGTCTGGGCCAGATTGTTAGCTAAAACTGTCTGCATAGGGTTAAGTTTGGCCAAACACCATAAACCATCCAAGTATAATCATGATAGTATCCGAGAAAATCATAGGAACAAAAGTTCTAACCATTCTAACTTTGTAAATGATTGACACCATCAGGCCAAGCAAAGCACCTATGGATGGTATTTGAAATCTCATGAATGATTATACCACGGGTTAGAAAACCATCGAACAAGCAAGGAAGACAAGGATATCAATAAATTTATGCTTACAAGAGGTAAATGCTCAGTTGGTTGTTTCAGCAGTTTGTCCAAGAGACTGGCATCAAAATGAGTTAAGTCTTCAATATCAACTTCTAGCCAAAACTGTCCAAGATTGTAATGACGTTTAAGCTGGTCACTGAAAAAAAATTACAATTCAAGTAAAGATATACAATCTTACTATTACACCTAACACTCGAGGTGTGAGGTACTGAATAACCGTTCGAATTTGTGTGTGACCAAACAAGACAATTCAAATATGTGACCTGTGTGACCTGCTCTGACAAAATGATTCGTAAGTTGCACCACAGAATTTTCCAGAAACAAATAAGAAAGTTGTTCTAAGTTGAACCACGTATACTGACTTTTTAACATACTATGGTCACTCATATCCTACTCTATATATACATTTTCATCTAAATCAAAATTTTTATGCAATACTTAAATTTAATTACTTTAACTGTCATGTTTTCACCGCTCGTCACTTCACCTTAAAGTTCATCTCAAAGCAGAATTTGACAATTTGCGTTTGGCTGCTGCATTACATTTGGCATTTCAGAGACACCTGTGAGTTTGCTATAGATTTTGAGTTTTCAGAGTTTTTCTGCTCGTGATTAATGCCAAAGTCATTGGATTAGATTATATGTCCTTGAAATAGTCCTTATCTACTCAAGGGAATGACAGGTTCCAGACAGACATTGGCAGCCAACACCTAAGGACCTACCTAGGCCACTGAAAGGGAGAAGAGGTTTTGAAATGGCATCGACCATCTACCTGAAAGGGGTTCTACCATTAATCAAATGGCTGTCTGCACAGGTTGACCTGGGGGCAGCACTGGACGGTGGTGCTATCATGTGCAGCGAACACTATCGCCCATTGTCAATCTACATCTTCGACACAGCTCAGTGAAGGAACTCTGAACATGGTGTCATTTGTCAACACTAGCTGGTAACCCATTGGCTGAGCTCAAAGTGGGCACGAGTCCATCCTGGTAAGATTTCCAGTAACCTGAGCATTGCTTGCTGACTGATGAACGTTACGTACTTAAGGATATCCAACATTGTTTTAGCTAGCACTACATAAATGTTCATTTACAATTACAATTAATAGTGATAAGCAACGATTAAAAATCCTATTTTTTGATTGAATATTTACAATGACCTACCAAATAACATAGGGGTCATTCCATCTCAATTCAACAAATGGCTCCAGCTCGACCATCTCGGATTTCAGATACATGTATTAGAGGAAGTTATGCAAAATTTTAGATCAATATGATAAGTAGTTTTGAAGATACTGAGTCACAAAGACACTTAATGCAACTTCATAGATTTCAATGATGTTGCGGCACACACACAAAATGTAAAAAACATAAGGCAGAATGCCAAACACAAATTCAAAAGACAATTTGGTACAAGCCTCTTTTTTTTGTTTCCTATATACACACAGGAGTTTGTCTGTAATAAAGAACATTTCGTGAGAAATTTTTCTCAAACATTTTTACATGCATCATAGATACTTACCCTATTTCTTTATGTATTGACACCAATAAAAGTATTTTAAGTCTTTGTGTTACTTACCGATTACTCACTTATTATTGGAAGTCCTCTCGTAATCTGGGTGGCCATGCTGCTTACAAGAGAGTGACCCACAAGCAGCCGTCAAAGCAAAATTACCAGATCAGCCAACACCTTGAAATTTTCAATTTCTTTGAATTCTCATATTTGCCTTTAAATTTTGAAAGAATTTTGCCACGCGTTCCTATTTCAGTCGGCACTGAAGCTCCGATCTTTTCTATACATTTTTTCTTATTCAAATTACATTTATTTACAATCTTATCTACATATATAATGGAACTGGAACGGAGGCAAAACCGGAATTTCACGCCAAATTCACTCATGTGTCAAATTATTTGCTTCTGTTCACCAGAGATGTCAATGTTACCCAACTGCTAACATTAATGTAGGCGCTATTGAGTCATTCCAGCTCAACTCAACCAATTGTGAGGAAAGTTCCCGCACCTAAGAAAAAAAAACATCTAAATTGGTTTCACGGCTATGGAGATATCAATTCTCAAATAGTGGACATGGTGAAGTTTCGCGAAATGCCTTCGGAGGGTGTGGTCACGGAATCAACGATATCTTTGAAAGTATTTTAAATATTGCAAAAACATTTTGGGTTTTACCATCCAATACATCTTGCAACATGTGGTCAAAATTTCAGCCAATTCAGAGATGGTCGGGTGGGAGGCATTGGTTGAGTTGAGCTGGAATGACCCCTATTGCCAATACTAACCGGTACCGATAGCTGAAATTCCCTTCGTGGAACTGTCGGATGAATTCTCGAAATCTGTTCTTGATTTGTTGTCGGTTAATCTGCTGATCGTCTTGTTGATCTTCGGATCTAAGAAAATTATCGCTGAAAAATACCCCTGGATCATCAAATCCGGCCATTTTCAGCTTCGAATTGAATCAACTCGATAAGTTTCCGAACATCCAAAGAAACAAGACATATGTAAATTTTTGTTGTAGGCATTAAGCGCGGGAAAATGCTCAACTTATTACCACACATATTTTATAGCGCTAGTCTTAGCTCGCAATTGTAAACTCGTTTCTTATTTTCGTATAATTCACTTATTAGTAAATTGTGGCAAAACGGCGGCAATGTTTAAAAAATTTCTTTATGTAGCTTTTCTGTCGCCCCCAGAAATGTGCCGCCCTAGGCGGCCGCCTAGTTCGCCTAGTGGTCAAACCGGATCTGAATACGGCGAAGGTCACGAATATGAATGAAACATGTGTATGAGAGGTTGGAGATGTGATTCGAAAATGAGAGGCGTGGGTCAAAGGTGATACCAAGAATGCGTGCACGCGAATTAGATGTGAAACTGAGAGTAAATGAATTAGTTGATAGGTGGATTGAAGAATCAGGTATTTTTGTCTGAACTGGTAGACCTAGAACAGGCCTCGACCCCGCCCATTTTTAATAAATACTGTGGCGAACGGCGGTCTGTCTTTTCCGTCGACGAGTATTCTGCAAGTCCGTCAGGTTCGGCTCCCCTAAGTCTAGCGGGAGGCTGCTTCTACTTCTCAAATGAAGGACAACGAAGTGAATCTTTGAATTTATTATTGCTCAACTCAAACGACAACTTCGATTAACTTTGCAGATCAATCGTTCTGTATTAGCGCGAACAGTTTGCGACAAGTCATCAAACATCGGCAACAACGACAACTCACGGCTACTCGGCAAGAAACTACGGCTGCTCGACAACAACCCACAGTAGCTGCCACGCAAACCACAGTAGCTGCGACAATTTTCGAACAGCGCCCTTGTCGCTTTATATAACCCTCAGCCAAGACCGTGCTGAGCCAAGACCGTGCTGAGCCAAGACCCGTGCTGAGCCAAGACCGTGCTGAGCCAAGACCGTGCTGAGCCAAGACCGTGCTGAGCCAAGACCGTGCTGAGCCAAGACCATGCTGAGCCAAGACCGTGCTGAGCCAAGACCCGTGCTGAGCCAAGCCGTGCTGGGCCGAACCGTGCCGGGCCAAGACCCGTGCTGGGCTATAGCGACGGCTCGCTACAATACCCTAATAGACTCATCGCTCAGTCCACAGCAAATTGAACAATTATTAGTGTTTTAGCACAAAATTTGCCGAACAACAAATAAGTCCAGAACAAATTTGTTAGACAAAAACCTGACATCTCTATTGCAATGCAGGCATTGTATTAGCTTAAAGATGACCCCTTTCAGGCGTCATGTAGAGAACTACAGACATTTAAGAACTGAACACGAAAGCCGAAGACTTCAAATACAATTTAATTTTAACATATAAATTTAGCACAGTAAAACAGGGCTGTCCACTCTTCAGTTGCAAGACTTGCACGCCTTGGTAAGAACAGCACAAGTTCGGGAACTGTGGAGACAAGTGACAATGCATGCAGTGGACACCTACGGGCTCTTGGCCCATGGATCATGATGATGACGATATAAATTTAGCACAGTAAAACAGGACTGTCCACTCTTCAGTTGCAAATGTTCATTGCATAGCCTGTTCAGGAAAGTCGGTTTATTAACCTAAAAGATAAAAGACGCATAAAAACCGAAAACCAAAACTGTTAGATATCGCAAAATTTAGAAAACCAAAACCGATACCGAACCGACTTTGAAAAATAGGCCTACATAGAAAAATAGCGAAACCGATACCGACTTAAAAACCGATGTCGACCCATCTGTATTAACGCGACACAAACGTAGTCAACATTAATACGTTCAACTATGTGAAGGAATGTTCAGGGGATGAATATTTCTGAGGGAAATTAACCTTTTGATATTAACATTTGTGTATTCGACATTCTGGTTTTGTTGGTTTCTTATCGTAGGTTTTCGATGTATTTCGCTTTTTCCGAGTACTTTTTACGAATATTCTGGTGTCGTTTTCGGTTATTTTAAATATCGCGATATTAAGCAGATAAGCCATTGCTGGTATTAATCCTCTGTGCTTGCCGCGGTTGATTTACATAGCTTGCCGCGGTTGATTTACATAGTCACTGTCTCGATTACTCACTCTTACGCTTGTACCTAAACTCTATGGCAATCCTTCCAAGGGGGGCCCAGAGGATGATGACGAAACTAGGGGGAGTTCTATATCCAAGTCTCTGGAGTAACCGGGGCCACGCACAACTTCCTCTCCAAAGATGTTATTAACATCTTTGTTCCTCTCTCTCTCTGGTTGCTGTTGTTCCACATCGCCACGGAGTATTCTCCGAGTCAAGTCTGAATTATGTTCCGAGCAGTAGTGGATCGCGCCTATGTAATAGTCACGAATATGTGATAATGGCGGAAAAAAACAATCTAACAATGGTTCAGAACGAAGAGGAACCTACATATGCGTTAAATTGGATTAAACAAGAGCCTGTAAGTTGCAGACGTATAGCCGATCAGAAATTAGTTGGCATGTGGCACAGTTACCAAGCAACCCAATGTTATATTCAGTGCATGCATATTATGTTGTTATTATTAATTAAAAACTTCCAGAGTGCCGTTTTCTGCAGTACAAGGCATCAACCGATGGATCATCATATATCCAGGAAATCAGCTCACTGAGAGAGAGCCAGCGTACGGTGGATAAGCCAATTGAAAAAGGTAAGTCGTAAGTTGAGAAGTAGATGACGCAAGACAACGCATCAGTATGCAGGAAGAGAATTACAAAATTTCAGTTTAGCAACCGAAAAAGCTCGCTTACCAAGAACAGTTCTAGTTTCTGGCACAACAAGAAAAAGGCATTCAGATGAACTGGTAGAATAATGATGAGTTTGAGGTTAAGGACTGATTGTAAGTATTGTGGTTGTCCAGAGTTCAATGTTTTGTAAACTATAAGCCCCAATTGAAAAGTATTTCTTTGCTGAATAGGAAGCCAATGCAAGGATTTAAGTACAGGGGTTGTATGCTCATATTTTGATGTAACAGTTATTGCTCTGGTTGCTCTGGCCAAAGAGTTCGGCATTCTTTGAAGTTTCTGCAGATTTGTGATGCCGGTAAGAAGCGAGTTATAGTACTCTGGGCGACTGGAGACCAGTGTGTTTGCTAGAGATACCCTTGAAGACATAGGGACATATCGCCAAATTCTGCATATGTCACAAATATGCATATAATATGACTTACAAATTCCATTTATATAGTTGGTGAGAGACATGGTAGAACCAAAAATAACTCCCAAGTTACGAGCAGCTTCAAGCTGCTCCACAAGTGAATCACCCAGTTTTAAAGATTTAAGCCATTCAAACTTCTTAAGCTACTATAGAGTGCCCAGAGGCATAAATTCAGTTTTTGATGGGTTAAGGAGGAGTTTATTTGCTGCCATCTAAGACTGCACACCTCAGGTCCAGTGGATAACAGCTGCATAGATGAATGACAAGACAAACTGTCAAAAGAAATGTACATTTGAGTATCATTAGCATAGAAATGATATCCTAGTGAATGATTGTCTAATAATAATAATAATAATAATTAGCAACTTCTAATGTGCCGGTGTCTAATGCACAAGGCATCAACCAATGGCACAACAAAACCAAGCCACAATCAGGTCGATATCCAGAAGGTCAGTGCGCACGACAGAGAGGCAGCCTATGGTGGATAAGCAATTTGAAACAGGTAAGTTTTCAGTTTAGAACGAAATGACAGAAGTGACTGAGCAGAACGAACAGACACATAGAGGGAATTCCAGAATTTTGGTCCAGCAACCGAAAATGCTCGTTTACCCAGAACAGTTCTAGCCCAAGGTATGACCAGAGAAAGACAATCAGATGACCTTGCAGAATAATGGTAAGTCTGGGGAATAAGGACTGATTTAAAGTATTGTGGTTGGCCATAGTTCAGTGTTTTATAAACTGTAAGTCCTAATTTGAAACAAATCCTTTGCTGAACAGGAAGCCAATGTAAAGATTTAAGCACAGGGGTTATATGCTCATATTTAGAAGTATTTGTTATGGCTCTAGCCAAGGAGTTCTGAACTCTTTGGAGTTTTTGCATGTTTGACTTAGTGATACCAACAAGAATTGAGTTACAATAGTCAAGGCGACTGGAGACCAATGCGTTGGCTAAGGATATTCTGGAAAACATGGGGACATAATGCCTAATTCTGCATATGTCACGAATATACATGTATGATGACTTACAAATACCATTTACATAGTTTGTGAGAAACATGGTAGAAAGAAAAACAACACCCAAGTCACGAGCAGTATCAGTCATCTCAATGAGTGAATCATCCAGTTTTATGGATTTAAGCCATTTGAATTTCTTAAGTTGCCGAGGAGTGCCAAGTAGTAGAAATTCAGTCTTCAAGGGGTTACGGAGGAGTTTATTAGCTGCCATCCAAGACTGCAGCTCTTGAAAGGCATCAGACAACAGCTGCACAGACAAGTGACAAGTCAAACTGCCAGATGAGATGTAGATTTGGGTATCATCAGCATAGATATGATATCCCAGTGAATGATTGTCTAGCAGAGTACCAAGAGGTGTGGTCTATAATGTAAACAAAAGAGGACCAAGCACAGAACCCTGCGGAACGCCACAAGTCAACAAGGCACTAACTGAATAATATCCATTTAAATATACGGATTGAGTGCGAGGGCTGAGGTAAGTAGCAAACCAGTGTAGGGCAGGACCAGAAACTCCAAACCAGTGCTGAAGACGATGCAAAAGGAGAGAGTGGTTGACAGTATCAAAGGCAGCAGATAAATCAAGGAGAACAAGTGCTGTCAGCAGCAGATAAATCAAGGAGAACAAGTGCTGTCACCTTACCCTTATCCATGGACCACATGATGTCGTTATGAACAGCAAGCAGGGCAGATTATGTTGAATGAAATTTGCGGTATGCAGACTGAAATGGAGAAATTAGTGAGTTGGAAGAAAGGTGAGCTTGCATACGATTCAAAACTACCCGTTCAAGAATTTTAGATATAAAATTCAAAGTTGAGATGGGTCTAGTGAGGTACCTAATGGTGTAGTGTATAATGAAAACAAAAGAGGACCAAGCACAGAATCCTGTGGAACACCACATGTCAACAAAGCACTAGATGAATAATTGCCATTTATATATACTGCTTGAGTGTGTGGACAAGTAGCAAACCATTTCAGGGCAGGACCAGAGACTCCAAACCAATGCTGGAGACAATGCAACATGAGAGAATGATCCACTGTATCAAAAGCAGCAGAAAATTCTAGAAGAACAAGTGCTGTCACCGTACCCTTATCCACAGAGCACATGATGTCATCATGAACAGCAAGAAGTGTGGATTCTGTCGAATGAACCTTACAGTATGCAGGGAAAGGGAATAATAGTGAGTTGGTAGATAGGTGAGTTTGCATACAATTCTTAACTACCTGTTCAAGAATTTTAGATACAAAATTAAAAGTTGAGATGGGTCTGTAATTAGACAGGTCACCTGGGTCGAGAGAGGGTTTCTTTATTAGAGGATGAACCATGGCATGAGAAAAAACAGATGGGAAGGAATCCTCGTGCAATGAGAAATTGATAATTGATATACTGGTTGGACCCAGAACATCAAAGCACTCCTTCAACAGAGATATAGGAAGAATGTCAAGAAGACAACTTTTGTTAGGTGAGGAAAAGATTAGTTTTCGAAACTCTGCAAGAAAGTGTTTGCTGAAAGTAATGTAAGACAGGAGTAGGTGAGGAGGTATAGAATTAAGATGAAGAAATTTTTCTGATGCAGATGAACTGACATTTTTTTAGCCTTATTCTAGAAATTCCAGAGTCTACAGTAAGGGTCAAGAATTTACTGGCAAGCTCCTGACTAGTTGAGCACACAGCAGGGAACAAATTTAATTTCTTCCGACGCAATAACTTATTTAAGTCCAACCACAAGGTTTTTGTTGATGCAGAATTTTCAGCAGTTAAATTAGCTAAATACACAGATTTATGAAAGAAGTTTTCACACAAGTTTGCATTGTTGCTTAAACCTAGTGTGATCCAAGGGAAGACAAGCGTGGTGCCAACAACGTTCCAGCTGACATCCGTGCTGATGGCTTCAGAAATGGCAGAGTTAAATCAAGGCTGTGGTGTGTCCTCTGCACTGTTTTGGGTCTCAAAGGAATTTGCTTGTCATGGAGCTCAGTTACAGTAAACTGGAGCTGCAAAGCCAGCTCATTAGCAGTTTGTGCTGGAGTTTCCCACAATGGAGATGCTAAGATATGTTTTAGTGTACTTAAATCAAGTTTATCCCAATGGTGAAATTTAACAGCTTTATAATTTGGAGGCGGTTTAAGTGGGAAGTCAAATTTTTAGAAAATTCCAACATGATCTGATAGATATGATTCAACAGAAGTGACAGGATGAAGGGATTTCGAATCAGAATGAGTTATCAGGACATCCACGGTGTGCCCTTTATTATGCGTTAGGGTGGCCCTAATTTTCTCATTTTGAAATGTGTAACTCTCATCTTCTCAAATGGTTTCATCTTATTCAGAAACATTTTATATGAAATTTGAAGCAGATCGATATGCATTTAGAGGTCACTCATCGGGGTCAAAGTTTACTATGTAATCTGCATGGTATGAACTTTTATAAACTCATGCACAGTGCACACGACTCTTTTTTGCACATGGTTCTTTGCACATGAGTCCTCTGCACAATGCACAGTTGCAAACGGCTCTTTTGCACACGTGTCACCTTTTGCACATGGGTCTTTTACACAAGCGACCGACTTTCTATATAAGACAGTTAATTAGCCACAACAGTTGAGATGAACATCCACTCACCTAGAGACAATCAGAGCCGAAGAAGAACAGAGCTGAAGAAGATGGTTGAAGCCGACACTCACCCACCAAGAGCGGTTGGAGCAGCAAACAAAGGAGAAAGTTTGAGCCGAAGAAGATGGCAACGCATTCACAAGATTACCTGGTTAGCCCTATGGAAGGATAGAAAGAAGTAAACTACCGTCGGAGAAGCAGGTCCTTGGCCACTTTATGCATTGCCACAGTGTACTGAAAGAGAATATTTGAATGGCAGTGACCCACATCATACAGCGAGTCAAAGATTTCTGGTCCTGCGCTAGAATTCCAACCAAACATTGCGAATTCTTGATCAAAAAGCTTGAGCAACTACTCTATGAATGGCAGGGGTTGAAGAAGAACAAGAGTTGTCAGTCCCAGACTCAAACAGCCAAAGAAGCTATGTTTTTAGACAGGATTGGGGAACTTTTTGACATTGCACATGCTAGCGCCATGGATCTCATCAAGAATCAAGAAGACAAGCTCCTCCTCAAATCACAGCAGAAAAAGGGACGACTGGGCTGCATGACAGGAGTCGACAAGGTGCTGCTTCAACAAGAGCAGAAGCAGATCGACACAGAGGAGACATTGCACAGGAAGTGACAGCGATCCTAACTTCAGAAAGATGCCCTTTGGGAGGTAGTTATGTTGGAGAGCAGCACCAACTTGGAAGAAAGTCAGTGTGAATGTGAAGATCAAGATCCACGTCCCAGTACAAAGACTGCTAACCCACCACGAAAATGAGGTTGCCAAAGTGTTATATCACCAGAACTGGCAGCTATGCTTGATCGAAATGGACTGAGTGACAGAGCCGCCATGATGACGGTTTTTGAAGTGTCTAGGGGTCTCGGACAAGACCCAGAAACGCTTGTACTTAACAGCACCGTCCAGTGTCTATGTTGAAGAAACTGAAAGCAGCAGCTGCTGGAGTTGTACATGCATTCAAACCAAACACCATCCTGACAGGCCAGTGGGATAGCAATCTGTTGTTTGATTTGGCAGGGAAAGAGAAAGTGCCTAAGCTGCCTATTCTGGTTTTAACGATGAGGGAGAAGAAACTGTTGTCAATTCCAACGATACCTGCAGGGACTGGCCAAGCTGTGGGCGAAGCTGCACAATGCAATATGAGAATGAGGCCTGGAAGGCTTGGTCCGGGGCATGTGTTTTGACACAACCAGCTCTAACACTCGCTGACTATCAGGTGCCTGCATCATTCTGGAGCAGCTCCTCGGCCGGCCCCTTCTACACTTCGGCTTTGGAGTATGTATGGAGCCTAGCCGGTTTCAAGAACTGTGGTCGTCCATCAACAAAGAAGGATACAACGATGCCTTCTCCGATGATTTCACCTCATCTGAGCCTATCGGTGTCCAAGATGAAGTCATTGTATTCTGTGAGCAGCAGCTGCAGGATCAGCAACCCCACAAGGACTACCGCGAACTACTCCAACTAATGTTTTTTTGTTTTTTTGGAAGGAACACCAAATCATGGGATAAACTTCTGAGCCCCTGGGCCAATTCATCAAGCTCGTTGGATGTCGAAAGGAATATACAGTATATCAAAGTTTGGCTCTTCAGGTCACAGTTCAAACTGTCAGCAAGAGAATCTCGGGGACTGCTACGTGTGAACATATTTCTCGCAAAACTTTACATCAAGTACTGGTTCCTGGTACCTGTGGCTTCCAAAGCAGCTAGAAATGACCTGCTCTTCCTGCAGCAACTTGATGCTTACCCTGATCGCGGTATCAGTGCAGCGACTTCACGCAAGCTTGCCGGTCACCCGTGGTACCTGTCCAAGGATTTGATCCTTCTCAGCCTTTTTGATGAAGGTGGACTTGACCACAAAACAGGCCATACTCAAAGCATCAGCAGAGAAGCAGCAAACGACCCACTGAAACACATTGGACAACAGAAGACTCTTATTGATTTCGTGACAACATGGAGTGGAAATGTATTTGGCATGCTGTGCTTGCCGATTGGATTCCTAACCAAAGACCCTGATGCATGGAACAGTATGAAATGAGTTCAAGGCTGCAAGGCAGTCGTCAGCACACTAGCAGTCACCAATGATCAAGCAGAGCGAGGTGTCGTCATGATCCAAGACATGGCACACATGGTACAGACAGGGCGCTTTAAGAGTGAAGAACGGTTGCAGTATGAGCTTCAAGTTATCGAACAGAGTCGGGAAAACTTTCCTGGTGCAAGAAAGTTAACGCTACTTAAGAAACCATGAAAGCATACTGTATACTATACATTCAGTATGCAGTAGTTTGATTTTAAAAAATGTTTTGTATCGGTTTGAGACTGTTAAATAAACACTAAAACAGTAGGTGTCATTGCAGCTTGATTTCTTGCATGGCTTAGTCAGACTGATGGCAAACATTTTTTAATTCTACCATTTATGCAATATGGCTAAACATTAGGGTCATTAAGCGACCCGTTAATGTTAAAAAAATTTTCTCAAAATTTGCACTTAATATTGTTTTATAATAAGGAATATCTTGAAAGGGTGAGACTTAATATTGCTTTGCAATTTTCACCGTATAAATGAGGGCCACCCTTTTATGCATAGGAAAGTTAATGAGTTGTTTCATGTCAAACCCTTCCAACACATCAAGAAATGATGAAGAATGAGATGACCAGCTACATCAAGATGAATATTACAGTCACCCATAATAATTGTTTCAGAGAGAGAGGAAATCAGATATTCAAATAGTGACTGGAATTCACTAAGAAGATCAGTCAAAAAGAGTGATGATAGACAATAAATATTTATAAGCAATACCTGTTTGTTGCTAAAAATGAGAGTAGCAATATTTGCAATGATCAGTTAAGCATCATTATTGTATTGTAGGTAAGTATAATGCACACAGGGTTACCAACAGTCTTGTGGATGTATCACACCTGGGTAAAATTTGACTTTGGCCCGCCTGTGGCCGATCATGTGTTAACAAGGCAAACATGCAGTATCAGGGACCGCTCTGTTTTGGGTGTTATGAGGCATTACTTCTGAACACGTGACGTCTGTCATAGGTGTGGCTTCTGTCAATCATTCAAGGAATACAGAAGTACACATGATGCAGAAGGTTTAATAATTCAAATGTGGAAAAGCAAAGAAACTAATTAGCACAGGTAATGTTCAGAAATATGACACAAGATACTTAGTATGCTAGTTCAAATGTGTTTCTAAAATGTTTATGCTACATGAATTCATCCAGATAGTTTGGATAATTCTTTGCATTTGTAAATATGTAATAACACTTAATTGATCTTTGCAAATATTGTTTAGCTCAAAGAGATTTTTCTTGGTGGCAGCTAGAACCAGTATGGGCAATAAGAGAAGCCATGCCCAGAATAGAGCAGTGGGCAATGTTAAAAGATAGCCCAAAATAGAGCAGTCCTCGATACTGCATGTTTGCCTGTAAACAGTATGGTCGTCCCAGACTGGGAGAGAAGAGAACGCTGCATGCTCAACGCAGCCATTCTCCAATACACAAGTAATCAGTAAGTAACAAATGCTTGTAAGAAACTTTTCTAAAATTACATATACATATGAAGATGTTGTAGAAAACGTTTCAAGATGAAATATGCTTTGCCAGGCAAACTCCTGCAGATAGTGGGAAACATCGCTATTTGTGCCCTTTTGTCTCTTGAGTTCCCTTTTGCTTACGTCCACATGTTTTCCACATATGATGTGTGTACTTCAATGTGGTGTATGGATCTACAAAGTTCCATTTATGCACTACAACATAGTGCATTTAAATGCTGTTTTCTAAGTTTTCCAAATTGGAAAATGCTTGCTGTCCATTGGATATGATATGTTACTGGAAGGACATTTGGAGCTTGCAGCGTTCTGTCCTCTTCCAGTCTGAGGTAGCCATATTGTTTGTGTGTGATTGGCTGCAGGTGGGCTGAAGTCCAATTTTACCAATCTAGAGCTAATGCAGTATGATACACATACCGGTGTGGGTAAAATTTGACTTTGGCCTGCCTTCAGATGATATATAACATGATCATGCAGTCCAAACTAGGAGAGAATAGAGTGCTGCAAGCTGTGTACTACTTTTCTTCAATAGGAAGTAAAAGAAGTAAGTAAATAATCAATAAATAACAAACGTAATATGACACATTTGCAAAAACTTTTATTGCATAAAGGAAATTATTCCTTCAGGTAAGTTTCTGGTGCATATATAAGAACATTTGACAGGATGTTTTCATGATGAGATGCACTTTGCAAGACAAACAGCTGCAGATATATCATAAACAAATTGTGACTTGTGCCAAATTGTCTTCTTTTTCGTTTTCATACGCATCCTCATGTTGTCCATGTTTTGTGTGTGTACATCTTCAATGTGCGATGTACAAAATTCCATCCATGCACAACAACAGAATGCATAAAACTATCATTTTCCGGATTGGAATAAGCTCGCCATCCATACAAGCTCCTGGAAGGATATGTTGCAGTCTGGTGTGGCCATGTTGTTTATATGTGATTGGCCGCAGCTCAATGTTCCTTCTGAGCTGCGCGTGTGCACGCGCACAAGACTTTCAAGGATGGCACGTACAAGAATTTTCTGCGCACATGTTTTGCGAGCATTCAGATTACTTAAAACTGAAATTCAGCTCACTGTTACAGCTTCTGTTACAGCTCAGATGGCGAAAGTTTCCATGCCCTATGCTGCAAAACTGTATGGCCCACCTAGGTGGGCTACATAGTGTGAAGAGTTCTTCCCGTCTGATCCACATACTGTATAAACTCGAATATAAGTCGAGAAATTTATGTCTATTTCAGGGCGACGAAAAAGGTCGTCGACTTATACTCGAGAGACAAAATAGACGGAAGATTTTCGGACTGAATGTTCAACATTACTAAAATGGACTTAAACATCAAACCCTCAGTTTATTTTAGTTGTCTTTGTTTTTATATCGTTTTTCAAGAAAAATCACATTTCAACAAATTACTGACTACATGTAGATTGAAACGAAATATTCTTCTCTTATAACAATGTTATTATATACTTCTACGATATATTTCATGCCTCGAAAGCGATGTCCTTTATTATCGCTTGCTGAGACCTCCGCCAAAAGAAATCAAAGATCATGGATACGCGCAGTAATGTCGAGCAAGAGAAAGACCTAAAACATTGGTGTAGAGATGTGTGTAAAACGAGGGAGTTGGGCTGCGAGCCTAGCTGATAAACCGTTTGAAAGGGGAAAGTCGCTGCATATTACGTACGCAATGAGGGGGGAGAGGGTGATCGGATTTAGGCGATTTTATGTACGGGTGCATATGGCGAGGGGGCGGGTCTTGACAAAATGTGTACGTATGCAAAATAAATTTCCACATTAGCCTGTTTATAACACTGTATTATCCTATAGTCGTCCGATGGAATTTATTACATTATATAAAAGCCATGTGCAGTTATTCTGTGCTGAGAACCAGGTCAACCAAGGTAACTGAGTCACAGGCAGTCAGACATACAGAGAGGTCGCCAGAGGGAGCGACTATAGCAAGATTTGACAGAACCCTGAAAAATTAATGGAATGCAGGTCAGACAACTCGCCCTCACATCACTGCCATTGCCATCTGGATGTCATCTTTGACCAGTCAGGCAGTACTAAGGGGTGTAAGCCGACCCGTTAAATTAGTTCCTTCAGTTACAAAACCATATACATGTACCTTATGTACATATGGTTTTGTAAATATGAGGTGGATACATATATACCCATATTCGTATAGTCGCCCTTTATAATTATATTCCCCACACAGTCTCTATGGAAAGTGCTAAAAGAAATGGGTATGAACAACCAAGCGGTGGAAACACTTAGAATCCTCTACGACAATCAACAGGCGGCTGTCCGCATAGAGAAGGAAATTACAGATTGGTTCAGAATTGGAAAAGGGGTGAGACAGGGATGCTTGATATCGCCAATGTCGTTTAACAGCTACTCGGAGGAGGTGATGAGAGAATCTGCCGACGAACTTACGTGGATTGGTGTAACAATAAGCGGGAGAACGATAAATAACTTGCGATATGCGGATGACATTGTGCTGATTGCAACGTCAAGAGAAAAGCTCCAACAGCTGCTGGACAGAGTCAACGAGGCGTCAAATAACTATGGACTGGAAATCAATACCAAGAAAACAAAGGTGATGGTAGTGGACAGAGAACATGAAAGAATTACGATCATGTGTAATGGTGCAGTCCTGGAACAGGTGGAGTCTTTCAGATACCTGGGTGCTGTGATAGAGCAATCTGGAGATGGGGGCAGAGAAATAAGAGCCAGATTGGGGATGGCGCGCACGATCATGAGCTCGCTTGCAGTGATCTGGAGGGACAGGGCTCTGGGAACCTGGCTGAAACTAAGGCTCGTAAGCGCACTGGTGTGGTCGGTGGCGCTGTATGGGTGTGAGACCTGGACACTGCGGAAAGAAGACAGAAGAAGAATAACAGCGTTTGAAATGACGACGTACAGGAGGATGCTGAGGGTCAGTTGGAGTGAGCACAGGACAAATGAGTCGATTCTGGAAGAGCTGAAGCCGGAGCGACGCCTGCTGGAGGTGGTGATGAGCAGAAAGCTGAGCTACTTTGGACATATGATTAGAGCAGACAATCTACCGGCCTTCATATGCCAGGGATATATGGAGGGAAAAAGACCTCGGGGAAGACCGAGAAGGCGCTGGAGGGATGACGTGACGGAGTGGATGGGGATGTCGATGACGGACTGCACAAGGAAGGCAAGAGACAGAACTGAGTGGAGAAGACTGACGTCGTTGGCCATGGTCTCCGATCCGCAGCAATGAGGATGGACAAGACAAGACAAGACACAGTCTCTGCATGTTAGCCGAAGAAAGCTCCCTCTGTTAAATATATGAGGGGTATGAAAATATAATTTTCTTTGCATACATAATATCTGGAGATGCCCATATTATAAGGCTGTATATATGGGTTCGAATTATATTCGAGCTGTCGATTTTGGACGCTTTTTTCTCAAAAAGTACACTTCGACTTATACTTGAATCGACTTATAGTCGCGTTTATACGGTAATACATTTGGCCAAATAGCTGGTCACCAGTTGTCGCAAGGTCTCATGGTACAGACTATCTGTACTCTGAACTCTAGCCTCTGTATGATGGATGCTCGATACAGAGGCCTAAACATGACTGATACCTCCACCTACTGGTCAGTAGTTGCGGGTTTACCATGTGACTCGGTCTGCATTTTAAGTAGCTCTTTGTTTTCATAGTACAGTTACTGTTGGTTTGTATTTTAATTCTTACAGACTATTGTACTTGACTGGAAAGCTCTATACTTTTTATATTCAACCAATTAAATAAAATGGCAAAACAAATATTATAATCTGCCAGCAGCTTTTTGGCTAGAAAAACAACTTGGGAATGATTTAAGACAGGATGGCTAAACGAATAATATCAAGACTGAACCACTGTCATTGGTTCAGAACGCAAATCATTGTGTTAAAGGAAGCTTTACATATCGTGACAATTCCAAAGGTGTTGTTTGCAGTATGTGACTGTGCATGCAAAAACTGTCACAGAGTTGGAAAAGCTAGGCCTAGGCTGGGGAGCATCAGCCCACTGCCAGCCCTGTGGGAGTGGCATCAACCAAAGCTGCCCCTGAATGCAGTGACAGCTTTGGTAGGGGTGGGGCTAAAGGGCATAAACACTGGATGAATTCAAACCATGGCCTCCTGTGAGGGAGCTCTGCCAATGGAGTATCAGTCCTAGAGATCCCTAGAAAGCACAGTGGGGAATGGCGGTGGCTTCAGTAGAGGTGGAGCTAGAGGGCGGAAAACACTAGATGAATTCAAACCCCCTATTTGCATCTATTGAGTGTCTCGGGTCTTGTCTCAGCATTTTGGGCATCCCTGGACATTTTTTGTGACACATCCAATTAAAATACAATCTCAGAGGCACATGCAATGACCTCATAATACACCATTAGACACTGTCAGTGTCTATGAATCAACGTACAATAGAGAACCAGAAACCTATGTAGTTCTAGCAAATACACGAGTAATAAGTTTCTTTTTGAAACCCATTATTCAAAGTGTATTATACCATTCAGCAGCGTATCCAGTTCAAGATCCTAACGCTTATGCAAAATTGTCTTGTTGGCTCTGCTCCATCATATCTTAGGGACTTCTGCATTTCGGTCTCCTTGGTTCCAGGCTGTAGCACTCTCCGGTCGGCCTCCCTTGGACTTTTGACTGTCCCTCGTATGCGCACTGCTACAGCGCAGTCTAGAAGCTTTGCCTATGTTGGACCCAATAGCTGGAATCGCCTTTCCCGAGAGCTCCCGCTAGTATTCCTCAGTTTGTCTCTTCTGCAGTTTCGCAAGCGCCTGAAGTCTGTATTATTTGCCAGTGGTCTCACTGGTTCGGGTCGGGAGCGCTTCTGATGAGTCTATTCTTGAAGTGGCGGTTTATAAATGTCAGATTACAATTACAATTACAATCTTGGTCAGTAGAGATTTCCACACAGTGGGAGAATAATTAGCGCCCATGATGAGTCTATCCTTGAAGTGGCGCTTTATAAATGTACAATTACAATACTAAAATCTATGACACCAAATGTCTTAAGAGAAATCTTTGGATTCCACTTGGTGGCCGAGCATAAACTACTGACTGGGAACTATTGTGACTGGAACACAGAACCTGGAGAGAAGTGCCAATTAGGACTGTACCGAACATTCGCTTCATATTCTCTTCGGGGCCGAATAGTGGGCCAAGAAGCTATTCGGTATTCGGCCGAATAGTAGCGGTCGGACCGAATACAAATAATGGTCACGTGACATCCGTTTCTGCATATGCGGCTGCTAAAGCGAGTGGACTATCATTAAAATAATATATGCTGTGGTTGTAGCCAGGTGTTGCGTACTGCCTGGACCGCGGTATCACAGTGTCAGTATCTCATTCTTTGTGTACAATGACTGAACGTTAACTTTCAGCCTTTGAGGCTTGAGCAGGTCAGTTGTTACTATTCATATTCATATTCGGCCGAATAGTTGGTCCAATTATTCGTATTCGGCCGAATAGTGATAATCACCTATTCAGTACAGCCCTAGTGCCAATCCATGCTGGCATTTACAAGCAAGTAGGGCCAATTTATAGTTAACTCTGTGGAAGACAGGTGATGTAACTGGTACCTACCTCATCAGATTTGCCATGCTGGCTGAATTTGGCAGGCAAAGTGTGAGCCACACAGTTGTATACTGAACAGACTGAAGTTTGTCATAAAGGTATTGTGGCATACCCACAAGAATACCGGTACCATTGCAGTAATCAAGTTGACATGTGACCAATACCTGCACCAGGGCATCCACAGTCTACAGGGGAGCTAACGATGAACAGGATATAACTGAAGGTTGATAGTATCAGGCATTAGTAGTCAGATGATTGATATGTGGAGTTAGTGACAGGTGGCTGTCAACTAGAGTTCCAGAGTCATATGTGCATGTTGACAGAGTAATCTGGACGTCAGGTATCCCAGGTCTTTGCTGTCCAACGAATTCATGGAGCGCTGACTGAAGACAACCTCTGGAATGGACAGTTTGATGCCAAACCAACATTCACAACAGAGGCACAGAATCCAAGAAGTTTGTGGTGATCAAAGACACCTGACTTTATGTTCGGCAGTTGTTGTCCAGATGACCTTGGCTGTGGATAACGTTATTATTGTTACATCGATTTTTAACATGCGCAAGATCACACAGTGTGAATCTGAAGCACAGTTAGTCAGTTGCCAGATGAAAAGCAGATATCCAGATGTTTGAAGGCCTGTGAGAAGTAGAGTTTTCAGGCATTTCTTGAAAGAAGAGAATTTGATCTTTGAGGAAGCATTGGTAGTTGGTTCTATTCCAGCAGGGCAGCTGGAATGCACGAGAGCCAGGACAGTTCTGCATCGTGGCTCGGCTAGGAAGATATGAAGATTGTAGGCTGCAAGGAGGTATTGAAGGGAGAGACTAGTGACTGAAGATAGGTAGGAGTGCTCATAGTTTGGTTTTTATAGGTCAGACAGGCTAGCATAATTTTTATCAAAAATTCCACAGGAAGCTAGTGCAGCTGGCTTAATAGGATTAAGGAATTTAACCGAGGAGTTGTGCGTGCAGCACCACACGAACCGGGGAATTTTGGATGATTTGAAGCATTTTGAGTTCAGGATCTGAGATACCTGTGGAAACTGAGTTCGCGTAATCAAGGCAAGAGCAGACCAGAGAACAGGCTACAGTTTGAGCCATGTCTTTGGTAAGAGCTGATCCGATGTGACGTAATGCCCTGATGTGATAGAAACAAGATTTGCAGAGGTTTGTAATGTGAGGTCGAAATGTGGGAATGCTGTTCAGAATTACCCCAAGTGTTATGAAAGTGTTTGAAAATGTGACATCAGTACCAGCTGGGTCCATGCTGGAAAGAGAATGGAGAGAGCACAGACGTATGATCACCTCAGATATATCTGGATTTATGGCCAAACCATTGAAACAAAACCACGCATGCATGAATAGAAGAGAGACACTTCTACCTATACTTTGCCTGACTTACCAGTGCGTGACAGAGCATTGTAAAGCCGAGTGTCATCAGCGTACTGCTGTAACTGAACTCAAAAGTAGTTGGCCATGCAGCTGACTGATGAAGTGATGATTGTAAATAATAAGGGACCAAGGACAAATCCTTGTGGGACAATATCAGTGCAGAAAGAAGGATCATACCGAGCAGGACCAATACCCACTTGCTGTGACTGAAGTAAGAAGCTAGCTAGTTTAAGGCAGTCCCAGACACACAAAGTTTTTGCTGATTCTGGAAAGAAGTAGTTGGTGGTCAACTGTGTCAGGATATTAGATGAGAAGATGTCCAATTTGAAGGCATCTCTGTGTGATGATCCCAGTTTGCAACCCAAAGGTGGCTCATTTCAGAGATTTGAATCTCGGGCTAGCACGATCCGTGCACGGGGACCTTAAATGGCATGATGCTCATTCAAACAAGCAGTGATGGTGAAGGATCTCACCTGAGCAGGGTCAAGGCCATACAGTAACTATAGAAAACCATGTGCATTTACATTTAGATTAGTACATGCTCCTTCAGATCAATATTTAGATGATGTTGTCTTATCTAAAGTGAATTATAATTTATTAGCCTTAAACTGTACCAATATTATTTCAAGTTCACAATTTCTTTTCAAGGGAATCGGCAGACATGTCAGAGAAAAAGACATTGCTGTCATCAGCAAATAGTATAAATTCAGACTGAATTAGCAGTTAATGGTAAATCATTTGTATTAACTAGGAACACTAATGGTCCCAATATAGAGCCACCTACAATTTAAGAAGGTATTTAAAATGCTGTAGAGAAAATTTTACCTAGAAAGTGTGGTTTGTGCATAAACGAGGAGATTATCAGTGGAGGTTGAAAGCTTAAAAGTGATGCCTTCTCACTTGAATTTTTAGCTGAAGACTGGGTTTTTTATAGCTTTCACCATCACTGCCTATTTTGACGGGTGCAACACAATTCTTCTGTGACCCGGGACCAGGAATTTACCTTTTCTGAGCACAAACAGTATTACAAATATTCTTTTTTCATTTGTGCCAGATTTGCACTATATGTCACTTGCTCTGTCCTAAAGCTGCTTCTACCCTGGTGAATGCATTCAGTTGCGCTAGAGTCGAATATGGTAATGCCTTCTATGCAAGCCTCTCTTGTTTGCAATAGCTGACTTCATTCTGTTTCAGATGCTGTGGCTTGGTTAACTGGGGGATCCCTAAGTTTGGTCGTATATCCTGTTACATAGCAGAAGAGCTGCATTGTGTTGGTTCCTTAGGATAAGATGCCCCATGTTTCCTGGCTGGTTATGCTCCATCCTGTCTTATGGAGATATTTATTTCAGTGTCGTCTGTCCATGGCCACACATCTCCGCTCTTCAGCTCAAGGGGACCTGGGTGTCACTCCATCCCATGATTTCTCAATGCAACATGGTAGCATCATCACTGTTGCACTGAAACAGACTGCCATGCAGTTTGCAACTTGACCTCTGTGTCCTGTGTCTGCCTCTGCCTCTGTTTCACCAGTGATTGAAGACTATTCTGTTTGGAAATAGTCTGATTGAAGACCATTCTATTTGGAAATAGTCTTGTGTTGTCAAGTAGGGATCACCTCTGAGGAGCTTTGCTGAAGAGGTGCTACACAAGATGTGTGCTTACAATTAAGATTCTAGGTCCTTTGTATGGACCTTCTCACTGATAACTTTGGTACTACTGTTATGTTTGTATGTGTGTCTGTTATGAGGTTTGCACTGTGCGCTCTGCAACCGCAGTTCAAATGGAAGAAAAGAAACGAACTCCACGTCGGATTCTGCATTTCAGTGATGGAACTCTTGAAGAATATTCAACTGATGATGAGGAAGAAGAGAAAATGAATCAACAAAATTTCAATCCAGTAAATTTCTTAAGATATGATATTTATATGTATATTTCAAATAATTGGAAAATTTAGGCCCTGTATCAGGGCAGCAAAATTTTAGTTAGATATCCAGATGGTTAAAAGCCAGTGAGAAATAGTGAGTTTTTAGGCATTTTTTGAAGGACGGAAAAGAGTTAGAGCTTTCAAAGAAACATTGGTAGTTGATTCCACTCCTTGAGGCAATGGAGTGGATGCCTAAGAGCCCATGACAGTTTTGCATCGTGACTCAGGGTCATTCCAGCTCAACTCAAACAATGCCTCCCACCTGACCATCTCAGAATTGGCTGAAATTTTAACCACATGTTGCAAGATGTATTCGATGGAAAAACCCAAAATGTTTTTGCAATATTTAAAATACTTTCCAAGATATTGTTGATTCCGTGACCCCACCCTCCGAAGGTATTTTGCGAAACTTCATGATGTCCACGTTTTGAGAATTGTTGGACCAATTTAGATGATTTTTTTCTTCCTATACAGTTTCTTGTGCAGATTACAAAAATATAATTATTAATATTGTGTACCCTATGATTTCAGCTATATTAAATGTCAAAAGTGCCTTCACATTCATTTTGTTTTTAAATTTTGCAATATTCAGTGATCAATATCTTCACATGTACCAGGCACAATGCAGTCGATTTTTATATGTACGCTGTCTGTGTGGCTGGCAATTACTTGGCAGAGTTTGACTTGACTACTTGTTCACATCTGCTGGATAATGTAGGTCAAAGTTCACCAAATCTGTCAGGGGGGTCAAAGAGAAAAAATATTCCCAAAAAGGGACACCAAAATATTATTTTTTATTGCATTTTCTGATAGAGCATAGATCAATTGATAAGTGTTCCAAAATCCCAATGGTGTTTTTTGTTTTAAGGAGTTTACAGAGTGTCAAATATGGTCGTTTTTTGGCATTGCAAGCTGCAGTTATGGGTGGTATTAACAGACTTGTTACCCTAACATATCAATATCAAAACTTTGAAATAAATGTGATTACTTTTAAAAATGGAAAATGCAACATATCTAAGTAGTTTTTATTAAAAATATGGTGAACAAACATTTCTATATCATAATTAAAGTGAATTTATGAACAAAATTTTCTGTTAATTGGTGGTCTATCAAAGTACATATGATGAAATATTCTGTGGAACTGCCAAACATCTAACAATATCAAAATAATGTCATATATCCATGCAGCATCATATATTTTGAAAATTTTTCTGTACACAAGATGAAAATTTTGTTGCTACCCTGTTCCATACTTAATAGTCCAGCTGGTACTGATGTGCACTATTACTGTGTGTTCGAGGTGCAGCATCATATATTTTGAAATATTTTGAAAATCTTTCTGTACATAAGATGAAAATTTTGTTGTTACAGTCTTCCATACTTAATTATCCAGCTGGTACTGACATATGCTACTACTGCATGCTCGAGGTGCTGGCACAAAACAAAGGGCATATTGGAATGGAACCCAGCATATGTCATCATGTCTTGGCCAAGTCAGATGACAGCTTCCCCTCCTCTGTGTACTTGTCACGAATTTGACGAATGTATCTTCTTCTTCATCTGACCGGTCTGTTGTCACCCCAATATACCACTTTTGGTCTTATATTGTCATATACTGCCACATACTGTCCTTGTTGATAGGTAGTGGCATCCAGCCTGTCCTCAGTTGCTTGCTGTGATTCCTCTGTGACATATTCCAGTTCGTTACAATCATAAATGTTGTTAACTAGTGCAACAGTTGCAAATGAGTCCAAAGATATTCTTCACATCATTATCAAACTCTTTGACACTGAGACAAACGCATGTTGGCTACGGGTTCCAGAAATTGTCTTGGCTGCACTGTAACACTCATCCAACTTGAGGTCCTTTACATGCTGTTCACCTGAGGCTTTTGTAATCCTGAAGAAATGGATACTTTTAATGTTTTTATTTCCAAATCATGTAAAGCGTGTGGGTTTAAATCTCATCCTCGAGGGCGGCTTGCAGACTAGCACGTGTAGCCAGGTGCTTCACAGTTCCCCTTAACCATCACAGGGACTTTTCCCAAGTGATGTTGCAAAGGAGTGCAATTCCATATTGTAATCCAAGTCAGCTTATTGGTGGGTCAGATTAACAAAGTTCTTGTAGTGCTTGTATCAGAAAAGTAAAGTACTTCATCAGTAAATCACAAACAGCATATATTGTCAGACTCAGAGAAAATCTTGAATCTAAGCAGTCCATCTGGTGACTACAGAAAATTATTCATTTATTGTCCAAGATGTTGTGCA
Organism: Norana najaformis; assembly: GCA_964023275.1. Taxonomy (NCBI): domain Eukaryota; kingdom Metazoa; phylum Annelida; class Clitellata; order Crassiclitellata; family Hormogastridae; genus Norana; species Norana najaformis. Next base: position 48,762,196 of record OZ029913.1, on the reverse strand, counting down.
AGAACACCACTGGGACAGTTCACAGACCACTCTTCATCCATTTGTTGTATATTATTGCAACAGTGGTGAGGACATAAGCAGCATTAGTCTGTGTGTAATAAGCAACTGTTTGATTCATGCAGTGTCATCGTGCACACCTTTCAAAAATTCATTTTGAATTATCTGAAGACTGAACGTCTTTCTGTGAAGAAAGTATTTGGTTGTGACAGAAGGATCACTACAAGCAACTGAGGACAGACTGGATGCCACTACCTATCAACAAGGGCAGTATGTGACACCAACATATGACCAAACATGGTACACTGGGTGACAACAGACTGGTCAGGCGAAAGAGAAGATACACTCATCAAATTCATGATAAGTACACACAGGAGGGGAAGCTATCATCTGACTTGGCCAAGACATGGTTTCATTCCAACAAGCCCTTCATTTTGTGCCAGCACCTCGAGCATGCAGTAATAGCATACATCAGTACCAGCTGGACAATTAAGTATGGAAGACTGTAACAACAAAATTTTCATCTTATGTACAGAAAAATTTTCAAAATATTTCAAAATATATGATACTGTATGCATAAATGACATTATCTTGATATTGTTAGATGTTTGGCAGTTCCACAGAATATTTCATCATATGTACTTTGATAGACCACCAATTAACAGAAAATTTTGTTCATAAATTCACTTTAATTATGATATAGAAATGTTTGTTCACCATATTTTTAATAAAAACTACTTAGATATGTTGCATTTTCCATTTTTAAAAGTAATCACATTTATTTCAAAGTTTTGATATTGATATGTTAGGGTAACAAGTCTGTTAATACCACCCATAACTGCAGCTTGCAATGCCAAAAAACGACCATATTTGACACTGTAAACTCCTTAAAACAAAAAACACCATTGGGATTTTTGGAACACTTATCAATTGATCTATGCTCTATCAGAAAATGCAATAAAAAATAATATTTTGATGTCCCTTTTTGGGAATATTTTTTCTCTTTGACCCCCCTGACAGATTTGGTGAACTTTGACCTACATTATCCAGCAGATGTGAACAAGTAGTCAAGTCAAACTCTGCCAAGTAATTGCCAGCCACACAGACAGTATACATATAAAAATCGTCTGCATTGTGCCTGGTACATGTGAAGATATTGATCACTGAATATTGCAAAATTTAAAAACAAAATGAATGTGAAGGCACTTTTGACATTTAATATAGCTGAAATCATAGGGTACACAATATTAATAATTATATTTTTGTAATCTGCACAAGAAACTGTATAGGAAGAAAAAATCATCTAAATTGGTCCAACAATTCTCAAAACGTGGACTTCATGAAGTTTCGCAAAATACCTTCGGAGGGTGGGGTCACGGCATCAACAATATCTTGGAAAGTATTTTAAATATTGCATAAAAAGTTTGGGCTTTTCCATCCAATACATCTTGCAACATGTGGTTAAAATTTCAGCCAATTCTGAGATGGTTGGGTGGAACCTTCCTCCAAAATTGGTTGAGTTGAGCTAGAATGACCCCTCATTCAAAAGACCTGTGCCCAAGATCGCAGGCTGCAGGGAAGGATGGAAGAAGAGACTAGGGATCGAAGGTAGGTAGGAGTGCTTGTGGTAAGGACTTATAGGTCAGGCAGGTCAGCAATGTTTCCTCTAAGCTGCGCGCGTGCGCGCGCGCGCACAAGTTTGGAGGACAGCACACACGACAATTTTCTGTCAGCCCACACATTTTGTCAGCGTTCCGTTTACTTAAAAGTTAAATTCAGCTCACTGTTACAACTTCAGGCATAGTTGCCCCACTTAGCTCAGACGGCGAAATTTTATATATCCTATATTGCAAAGCCATATGGCCGCCCATGATGTGAAAATTCCTTCCCGTTTGGTCCACATAATACATTTGGCTAAACAGCTGGTCACTAGTTGTCATCAGTCTCACGGTGCGAGCGCTGTTTGAACTCTGAACTCTAGCCTCTTTATGAGGGATGCTTGATCCAGGGGCAAAGCATGAATGATACCTCCATCTACTGGTCAGCGATCGCGGATATATCGTATGACTCGATCTGCTATGTAAGTAGCCCTTTGTTTATATAGTACAGAAACTGTTGGTTAGTAGGCTTACTTTATATTCTTGTAGACTGTTGTACTTGACTTTATAGCTCAATACTATTTACATTCGACCGTATGCGATTAAATAAATTGTCAAGACAAAAAGTACCCGGCAGTGGATTTTTGGCTTGGAAAACAACTTGTGAACTGTTTAAGACAGAATGGTTAAACGAATAAAATCGAGATTGAACTGCCGTCACTGGATACAGAAAGCAAACCGTGGTATTGAAGAAGGCTTTACATATCGTGACAAATTTTAATAGGCCTACGTTGTTTACAATATCCGGCTGTGGTTGAGAAAATCCTTACAAGCGTGATCGTAAATGTAATTGTAAACTCGGGATTTCTACTGCGCTTAACGTAAGCTAAGTCACGGGAACCAGCTTATTCACAGGCGCTTAGTCAAGAGAAAATCGACAGGCAAAAAGGTTTGGTTCCAAGTCAAGATCCAAGAGGCAGACAGACAGGCAGGTAGGTAGGCAGGTAGATAGGCAGGTATCAGACTGCTATGGTGGGTGGTGTTTGGAATTGGAGCTGCAGGATAGACAAGAGGAAGAAGAGGAATCAGGATAAGATCTGCGGAAAAGGCGTGTCTTGGGTTTTGAGTGAAAGACTTGGGCAGAGAATCCAAGGGGTGAAGTGATGGTGAGTTTGTATGATGGGTCAGATAATTGTCGTTATTATGGAGGGAGTTTATTCCAGAGTGGTTGAGCAGTTATGACTATGGAGCGATTTCTAAATTTTCAGAGTGAGGTGATGGGAGGGCGGAGAAGTGTTAGGGCAGAAGGGGATCAAGTTTAATGGAGTGGCTGGATTGTAAATAAGTGACGAAGATAGGGTGGTTGGGATGCATGAAGTGTGTTGTAGGTAAGTGACGAGACTTTGTAGTCTATTCATGGGTGGGAAAATTTTGCGCGAAAGCTAACGCTCATGTCAATATAACAACTGCATCCGTGGTAAACGATAGAGTGTAAATAAGTTGGATTATATTTAAAGAGACACCTGACACAGAATTTATGTCGATTCTCTTGCAGAAAGTCGGAATACAGATAAGTGGCATTTTCTGCAATCGTTTATTCGTTGTGTCAATTCTTTGATGTCATTCAGGTCTATAGCTAAGACTCATCTCTTTCATCTCGCTTACCCACTTAGGCTAACTTCTGGTTGCTCTGAAACATAAGAATTCGACCTGGCTTCTCCTATGGATTATGGTTTTGCTTACGATTTCTCATTTGAAGCGACCATCAGCTGATGTCTTGGGCTTTATGATAACGGCGTTATAGAAGTAATCAGATTTGTTAGATTTTCAAGATGCTCCAGGACGCAACCATACAGGGTTTTTTAAACCTAACAGACGTGCCTTGGAAGAAATCAACCTGGATCATATGTACAATTGTTGGCAACTGCACAAAGGGTCGACCAGTAAGGAATCCGAAAAGGGCGAAAGGAGAGGTCACCCAAATCCAGACAAGGGGAGAGGCAATGCCCAATGTGGATGCCCCAATCCAATTTGTTATTTCAGTACACTCTGCGCCTTAAACACCAACTTCAGTCCGACAGCAGTCCATGCCGCGTTGGATCTAATTACATCCCACTTCTGGTTGCAGCATTTTCAAAGTAATCAACTACATAGCTCAGTTAGCCCTGCAAGATAAATGGGGCTTTGTGCTCCGTTGGAGTGCGGACGTTAGCAATAGAGATGGGAGGTAATGCCAAATGTGTACAAATGCAGACTAGGGTAGGAATGGTCGAAACTCGAAAGTAAGTCTTTGCTTTAATGTCCTCTATGGACGATCGAAAATACAAACTAGAGATAATCTTAATATAAGTTTAACTTGTCCTGATCATCTTTTATTTCAATAAAATGCAAATTTATAGCCTTTTAGTTTAAGCCCAAAAGATATTCGTTCTTACACGGACCATAGCTCAAGTCTCAAATGTCACTGCTCATGCTGTCGGCCAGTGCGCGCACGACGAAAAAAAATTAGAGGGAACATTGCAGGTCAGTTAAATCCTATCCGAAAATCTACAGGAAACCAATGCAGCTGGCTTAATAGGGTTAAGGAGTCTGTATGTTTGCATGCAGCACTACATGAGCCATAGAATTGTAACAAGGATGAATCCCATGCCCTTCGGATTGCACTGTTCTATCGTTTATGTGATTGTCATTCAGCACATGAATGTCTTTCCACAGAAATGTCTTAACACAAATGTAGTTCTGATTGCATAAGTTATTACAGAGAATGACGAATTTTGCCTATGATGAATCTTATGGTCTAATTCTGCCTATGTAGTTTCTGGTAGATACTAGATAATATCCTGTCTGTAAATCTGTATCTTCTAAATGTAAGTATGTGTATTGCTTCTCTCTCCCCCTTCTTGTTCCAACAGTGACTACAGTGAATGAGGCTAGTAATACACTATGATGACTATCTTTCATACTTGTGTACTCGCTGAAATTACCTTGGTTATAAATTTTGGATATGTTGAAGCCTGCCGAATTCAAGATCTGAGATTTCCTATGAAACTGAGATGGCATATTTAAGACAGAGCAGAGAAGAGAGTGTTTTGTGACATATTTTTGGTAAGAGCTAACCTAATGTGATGTTTTGCCCTGATGTAATAGAAACAAGATTTGCAGAGGTTTATTGTTTGGGATTGAAGTGTAGATTGCTGTCCAGAGTTACCTCAAGTGTAACTGACTACTGCCATCCAGGCTGTCCTTGGCTGAATGACGGCAAATTCTGAGTTCCTGGTACATGCTGTGTTGAAGATAAGGAACAATGACAGCTGGATAAACGTTTACAGCATGTTGTTATACTTCCAGTGCTGATGGTAGAGTGCACTGTTTTTAGAGATACTTAAGTACCACCAGGCCCATGCTGGTTGGAGCTTTAATCGATGGCTGGGTGATCGCCAAATGACCCAGCAGGCATTTAGTGCTTCTCTGAAGATCCAGACTTTTCTTCACCAAATGCAATTTCCCAGTTGTAGATGGCATCTAAGTCCAGGCTGGATATTGTTGAACACATGTCACTGTATTTCTATTGTACCTGTTACATCTGGAGTGGCACATATCATCATTCTGGAAAGCTGCAGCGATAGAATGCATCTTTAGCCCGTGCTTGAATGTCTCAGTGTCAGTTGTCTTTTGTGGTATAGCAATTTCAGGCAGCCGGACCAGTATATGCCAAACTTTAAACTTCTAAGTTCATTGTACATATGGATAGGAAATGCCACGACAGTATAGGGTTAAGCAGTCTCTGGTCATTTAAAACCCATTAAAAATAGTCGCAAGGCTTTAAAGATAGAAGTTGCCTAACGAGTATACCTCAATGCGCTCTTAGACACGTGAATGAGAATTACCAAGTGGATTTAGTCTTTCCTCAAATACAGTAAGTACTGTCAACTGTCTCCATTCTGGCTAAATGAATGTCCTAAGAGCATTGACCCGTTATACTGTATACTGTAGATCCTGTTTAAGTCAACCATTGTTTTGCATATTATGGTACTGATGCAGCATTGAATGACAGAATGAGAAGTATTCAACAGTAAAGATGCTCTACAGTTGCAGTTTGATTTGTTTTTCTGCAGTCAACATTGTCATGGTCAAAGTGGATGCTCCATTATTTGGGTTCAGCTGCAAACAACACATTATCAGGTAAAACATTAGAATGTCATTGACTGTTGTGCTAGTATGCAGTCATTTGTGAATGTAAGAATGTAAAAATCTCATTTTTATATTGCCTTCTTCATAGGCATTTATTTATGACAGGGTCAAGGGAGCCTGGTTTAGTTTGCTTATGATGACTGATGCACTTTGTTGGCAGTGCAAGCACAGAAATTCTCCAACTGGTGGCAACACTGCTGACCTCAGCTACATGATATTTGCAATCTCATACAGAAGAACTTAGCGAAAAGCCTCCATTTCATATGGTATCTTTGGCAACTCCTCTGATTTGATGCAACACTTTTGAGTAAGCTGGTGGCCTGTGCTTACCTTATAAGTAGCACTTTAGAAATTCTCAAGATTATGATTACGATTCCTGACATTGTGTAGTTTCATTGTCTTAGACTTTTGATGGTTGCTGTGCTTAAGAGTGATCTGTTCAGTCAGCATGTTTCTTGCAAACTTCCTTTGTCCTCTTTAGCTTGTCCTTTAAAGCTCTGACTTCCACTTCTAGTTATTGGTTGTCTAATGTATGTGCTCATCAGGAAGCAATATGTCATCAACCTATGATCCAAGATTGTATCTGGAGGATCAATACCTCATAAAGACCTCATTCAAAAGGTTATGACAGTGGTAATAACTGATGGACATAATAGAGTACCACCAAACACACAAGTTACTACATTGTTGATTGAATCATTCTGAAGGATGTAAACAGCTACTGGTCAGATGGCTTCTGAATCATCCACTTTCACAGTGTAGTTGTTAAAATTGCTAGTGCTAAATTTTGCAGTTGCTTGACATCGGTTGTTGCAATGTCATTGGTTATTTGGACTACCAAAACAGTTGGAAGGGTTTTGACAACTTGTTACCTTTCCTACACATAAGAAAGGTCACATCCTGGTTGACCTGTGACTCATTCTGATTCACAATTGCTTCATTCTGTTACTGCTGTTGAGTGAAATCTTTCAGATGATATTACTATTTTCTCAAAGTTTGACTTCCCATTTAAACTGCCTCCAATTTACAAAGCTGTTAGATTTCACTGTTGACATAAACTTGATTTAAATGAACTAAAGCATGATATCCTGACATTCCATGGTTATCTCCAGCTGAGCTGGCTCTGTAGTTTCAGTATACTTTAACTGAGTTCCTTGACTACCAAATTCTTTTAAATATAAGATAAGATAATAGTAGAGCACACACTAGAGCTTTGGTTTGACTCCACAGTTTCTAAAGCTAAGCATCACAGAAGTCAATTGGAACGTTGATGGCATCATTCTCGTCTTCCCTCCAGTCTCACCAGGGTTAAACAACAATGCGCACTTGTGTGAAAACTTGTTTCTTCTACTAAATCTGCATTTTAACTTATTTAATAGCTGAACGGTGTTTATCACTACAAAATTATGTGAATGGCTTTGAATAAATTATTACAATGTGGAAAGTTAAATTCGTCCCCTGCTACCCATGAACGTGTCAGTAAATTGTTGACTTTCTTTGCAGATAAAATTTCTGGTATTTTGTGAAATTGGCTGGTTACTCTATATCTGATGAACTTCACTATCCAAATTCTTTACCTCTTATCTTTACCTACTTGCAGAGAAAACCTCTTGCAGAAATTTGCTAACTCATCTTTATCTCACCTAGTAAAAGCTGTCTGCTTGACACTGTTCCTACATCTCGGTTGAAAGAGTGCTTTTATGGCCTGAGTCCAATCAGACCATCAATTATGAACTTCTCGTTGGATGAAGCATTCTTCCTGTTGGTCTTTGCTCATGCAGTAGTTCATCCGCTACTAAAGAAACCTGTTTTCCTCCCTGTGCCTGTATGCATGAGCAGGGTGTAAGTGCTAGTCCAAGACTAACTCCGGCTTACACCCAGTTAGCAAATTAACTTGGTGTGCATGAAGCGGTCTTAGTGCACTACGCCTGGACTAGTCTTAGTCCACTTCTCATGCAGGCATAAGTGGGCTAGTCCAATCTTAGTGAAAGAAAACAAAATGGCACGATTCGTCGCATTCGACGAAGCTTTAGACATGAAAGTGTGCTTAGGGCCTGTCAAAATCCACTTGGCTCATTCTCGGACAATGAAATTTATTACGCTTTTCGTTTTCGCCATTACAAGTTGTTAATAATAATGGTTGCCAATGACGAATTTGCTGCACCATGTTAGAGGCTTCTGTTTCCCATGATGCACGTAAGATTGTATTTAAAACGAAATTTTAATGTCATCACTACTCAAAGACTACTGGTTTTAATATTTAATAATCCATTGTATTGTATGATATTAATAGTGCTGAAAATGTTGATTTTTCTTACTTAAGCCGTTGACATCGAATAGTTATAGGCACTTTTAATACATTTGTGATTCTTAAAGCAACAAGCAATGCATTCAGTAACAATGATGCACAGAATATGAATTTAAAAACAGTAAATTTTGTTGTATTGTAATTCATGCAAGGGTAATTGCAGCACTGGATAAAAATGAATGAGAAATGACTCCCAAGTGGCACAGCTGAGAAAAGCAAGCACGACATAGAAGATTTACATGTTCAGAGAGCTAGTTCTCGGTCAAGGACAACCTCTAGATTGCGAACAGAAATAGAGTAGACTAAGTAAGGGAAGTCAGCAGCTGTGGTTAAGGAGTCTATTTACCTTAGCTGCTGCCAGTTACCTGGCCATATAAACTTTGTCGTTGGATGCATTTAGGCATAGATGGTTGGACAACATCCAAGCTGCAAGCGCCACTGCAGCAATGACATCAGATGCCGGGCAGTGCAGATAAGCCTGAATGTCATTGGCATAGAGTTGGATCAGAACAGCATTGCAGGCTAGGACAGTTGCAATCGTCTGCATAAATTGTTCGAATCCATGTACAGTGTTACTTGAAATGCAACAATTTTTTCATAATTTTTTACAAGAATATCACTTAGCTATAGGTCGGTAGTTGATCAGATCGCTTAGCGTCTGATAACTTGAGTATCTAGATATATATATTTGAAGCGACCATCGACTGATAACATAACATAACCTAAATGAAGATTTATAAGCGCAACTTCAATTCTGATGCCTTGGGCATTATGATAAGGGTGCTATAGAAGTGTTTAGAATAGTCTTTAAAATAGTCTTTAGATTAATAGTGTTTGTAACTATTCTATGTCTCTCACTGACTATTTTTAAGTTGTCCTATATGCATATTTGTGACATACACTTCTAACTGCCTCTGTCTTAATCCTGTAAGTCTCAATATATCTGGCTAGGTGCCCATGTCCAGCTTGCCAAAATTTACTTTAGTTCCCTTTCCTCTAATTTCCCTCATATCCACTTCTCTTCCTCAGTCCGTGACCTCGGAATCATCCTGTATCAAACTCTTTCTCTGACTGACCATGTAAATAACATCTCCCGCTCTTGTCTTTACCACCTACGACAACTCCGCTCTATTAGTCACTCGCTTCCTCTTCATGCAATCACTACCTTGGTCCATGCCCTGATTTGCACAAGGACTGACTTTGGCAATGCTGCCTATATTAGACTTTCTGCAATTAACACCTCCAAGGTTCAGTCTATACTTCACACTGCTGCACGCCTTTTCGGTGGTCTTCCAAAGTCTGCCCATATGTCTACTTTTATTTGTGACTCACTTCATTGGCTTCCTGTCAGTCAATGCATCCAGTTTAAGATTCCTATCCTTATGCGGAACTGCCTTCTAGGCTCTGCTCCGTCCTACTTAACTTCTTTTTGTATTCCGGTTTCCTCGTTGCCTGCCCATGCCTCTCTTCGTTCAGCTACCCATGGTCTCTTGGTAGTTCCTCGCGTCCGCACTATGACTGCTCACTCCAGGGGCTTTGCCTTTGTTGGCCCTTCCAGCTGGAACTCCCTTCCTCTTGACCTGCAGCTTCAGTTACTTAGTCGCTCTCCTACCCAGTCTCGCAAATGCCTGAAATCCTTTTTGTTTGTTCAGGATGGGAGCACCACTTTTTCCTAAGTCGTGCTTTATAAATGTTCGTTTACAATCACAATTACAGGCATTATATCCTTACGTCTTCAAGGATATCTCTGCCAAAATGCATTGATTTTTCAGTCGGCTCACAAAGTCAAATGTGCAGGAACTCCAGTTAGTTCAGAACTCATTGGCTTTGAGTCATCATGAATGTGTCTGTATATGAGAATATGACCTCTGTACATCAACCACTGCATTGGTTTCCCATTCATGGAAGAACATGTTTTAAATTGGGGCTGCTAGTCTTTAAAACATTGAATTGTAGCCAGCCACAGTACTTAAAATCATTCCTTATTTGATGCACTTAAAATAATATTCAAATAGGTCTTCTTATTGCCTTTTTGTGGTTCTATTGAGAACTAGAACTGTTACTGGAGATTGAGCTTCTTCGCCTGCTGAACCCAAATTTTGGAAGTCTCTCTCTCATCTGTTCGTTCTTTTCAGTCTCTTATGTCATTTCATCATCATCATCAGTCACCATGGGTTCAGCGCCCGTATGTGCTTGATGCGCGCTTCACTATCTCCGTCCAATTGTCTCTGTCCTGCGCCAGGTGGCCTAGTTGTTGTAAGGAATTATTACTGCACCAAGAGATGATGTCGTCTACCCATTCTCTGTTAGGGCGTCCTCTTCTGTTCTTCCCTCCCATCCTGCCAAACACTATCGTCTTGAGTATTCTGGAGTTATCCATTCTACATATATGCCCAAACATTTGTAATTTCCTGCGGATTAGTTTTTGGAGTAGAGTTGTTCTTGGGCCAATTTGCTTGTATAGCTCCTCATTCGTCATCTTTCTTCGCCAGCCGATTCTCAGTACTCTCCGGTAACATGTTCTTTCAAATGCCATTACTCTTCTTTCAATTTCTGTGGTTATTACCCAAGTCTCATATGCATACAGGGCCCCACTGAACACGCAAGTATCTAGCACCGCCAACTTTGTCTTCAGCATTATCTTTTTGCTTTTCCAGATCTTGTTTAAGGTAGCGAGAGCCGCTTTGGCCTTGGCAAATCTTAAAGTTACTTCTCTCTTGCAACTCAGGTCGTGCGTGAATGTACTTCCCAGATATACGAACTCCTCGACATTTTCGATTCCTTCACCATCTATTGTTATTTGCCGGTCGATTGTGTCGCTGCCAAATACCATCGTTTTTGTCTTTGCCGTGTTTACAACCAAGCCGTATGGCTTACTATCTAATACCAATCTCGTTAATGTTCTTTTTAGCCTCCTGCTATTCTCTTCAATTATGTCTATATCATCGGCAAACCTCAGGTTGTTTATTTCTAGACCCAGCACTGAGATCCCTCCGCCGTTCTCTTTGACGCCATTTCGGTCTAGGCTTAAGACTTACTTTTTCAGCTGGCTTATTCACTGTATGCTGCCTCTCTGTCTCTGAGGACTGACCTTCTGAGTATTGATGGATTGATTGAAATTTATTGACATGAGAGCACCAACATACAATACAGTATAACATCAAATACAAATAAGCCATAGCACATGCACATTGCTGGTGCAGGTCAATGGGTCAACCGAAAAAGGTCCGACAGACCCACTTAAAACTCAGCTGGCCCATTTACAACGTTAACATATGGCGATTATACAAACATGAAAACTTTGACATATGACAGCTGTGCACAGATTAAATGGATATGACAGATTACAGATTATACAGTAAAAATAATATTATTATAAATCAAGTAATTATTTTCAACACAATCCAAAAAAGACATTTATAATAATTAATTACATATGAACATGCTAATACAGACTAATCAATTATTTCTTTAATCTAGTTTTAAATTGATTAATAGTCATGATATTTCTTACATTATCTGGAAGAGAATTCCGTATTGCCAGGCCAGTAAATTTAATAGAATACTGCTTTAATTTAGTTCTAGCAATAACGCTATGATAATTCACTGATGCCCTAGTATTATAAACATGCACATCAGATCCCAGGTAAAAGAATTTATGAAAATTTTAGAGCAACATATGCTGCTGATACCAAAACATGAACAAACTTATTTGTAATGTTGTTATATGTCATAGTCGCAATATTCTGTACAATACAAATGTGGGCTTAGTGCTACAGGACCAGCATAGATTTAAAATAACTCAAATGGCACATTTCTGTAGGATTTCAAGTGCATTCAGTGAGGGATAATTTGAGCCCATGAAATATTACAGTAAGAAAGGTATGGGAAAATTAAGGTGTCGTATAAACTAAACAGAGTAGATCTTGACAAGCAGTGTTGGATGTGAAACAAAATACTAATGTTTTTTGCCATCTTTTTGGATATGAGGTCTATGTGATCCTTCCGTGTCAAATTCTGGTCCAGGTATACACCTAAAAACTTGCAAGATGTAGTTTGGTTGATCAATTTACCATCCATAATAATCTTATAATTGTATGCAGAGAGTGGTTTGTGGTGAGAACGGAAAATAACAAAATTAGTCTTTTCACTGTTAAGAGATAATTTCTTAGCTCTAAACCAAGAACAGATGAGCTGAAACTCCTGGTTAGCTCTTCCAAACAAAGAATTAAGGATTTATCTGAAATAAAGGCATTAGTATCATCAGCAAACAGTACAAAGTGAAACATTTTTGAGGTATTTGACAAATAATTAACATATATCAGGAAAAGCAATGGCCCTAATATACAGCCCTGTGGAACTCCACAAGTAACCAATTTGTTAACAGACAAAACACCATTAAAATAGACATACTGGGACCTATTCCTAAGGTATTCAGAGAACCTGATTATGGCTTGGTTTTTGGTGCACCATCCGTTGGCACCTTGTGTTTTAGGCACCAGTGCTATAAAAATTGCTAATTAATAAAAATAATAATAACTTTAATACAGCACCTTTTTGTAATTTTAATTGTAATTTGAAATTTATAAAGCTCCTCTTAGAGGATAAACTCAACAGAGGTGTTTCCGACCCAAAAAAGTAAAATCACTGTTAAACAGTACAGTCTTCATGCGCCTGCAGAACACTGAGAGGGGGAGAGAAAGGAGCTCAAGTTCAAATTCTCGAGTGAGATGATTCCAGCAAGCGGGACCAACATAGGCAAAGCTTCTGGACTGGGCCACAGTGGTTCACATGAGAGGGATAAACAGGAGATCTTGAGTGGCCGAGCGAAGGGTGCTAGGGCCCTGCAACGAGGAGACCAAAGTGCAGAAGTGAATGAGGTAAAGGGAGCAGAGCCAACAACACAATTGCGCATGAGGGAGAGGATCTTAAAATGGACATGCTGCTGGACGGGAGCCAGTGAAGAGCGTCACGAATATAAGACGAGATGTGGCCATATTTTGGAATGCCCCCAATGAGACGAGCAGCAGAGTTAAGCACAGATTGCAGGTTAGCAATGTTGGCTAGCGATAGGCCTGTAAAGATGGCATTACCAAAGTCAACCCTTCTAAGAACCTCTCGAAAGCACTCCTTGCCAGCCTAAATGTTGTTATAGTTTGACATGAAGACAGATTTATTGGCATATGAATGATGATCTAATAGCAGGAAAGGTCTACACTGGCAGACTGTCTATCACAAAGAACTAAACCATTTAAATGTTGTCCATGATTGCCTGATGAATGGTTAAGAATTCCTATTTTGTGGTATGCTGATGAGATATGATGCCAACCAAGTGAAGCATTTGCAGTACAGCAAACTCAAAGAAAAACTCACAAATGCAGCCTAGAACAGGAAGTCATATGTAAGACAAGCATTATCTAGCAAACTTTGATTAAGGTACCCATAGTGAATGAAATACATAGCTGTGATCTAGCACTACTGACATGAAGGTGAATGTGCCTGGCATCATAAATTTGTGCACAAAGCTGCACCAAACCAGGCCTTTGTGCTTAAAGAAAAGTTATTGAGTTTGCTGTAATACTGATCCTTCAAACATGGTAGATGGCAGGAGTACCAGTATTGCACTTACATGTTCACTTCTGTGAATGACTGTAATGCCACCGTGTACTGGGTCAGAAATATGCACGTCAACAATGGGGAAATTCTCTAGCCCACAGTGATCTATTTATTTGAAGCATTTATTACATCCTCAAAGTCAGTAAATCTGAATCTGAGATGTGGATGAATGTTTGCTAGAGGCCAAGACAGAGTCACACAAAGGCCAGAATGAAATAGTGGGTCTTGACAATCGTAATCGTAAATTTGTAAAGCACCGCTTCAAGGTAGCCTCATCAGAGGCGCTCCCGGCCCATTATCCCAGAACTGGGGAATAACATGGTTTGACAAGTTATTTAAATGATGATAGTGAAATAGTGGGTGTAGACGAGTGATTTAAATGATGATAGAGAATTGGCAAGTTGGGACTGTTGTGGTAGAAGATTCCAGATACAAGGAGCATAGCAGCTGAAAGCACCTGATACTACATTTGTCCTGAACCTAGGTTCTGGCAACAAGCCAGTAGAAGAAGAATGCAACAGTCTTAGAAGGTGATATGGAGTTAGTAATGTATAAAACTGCTGTGAAGGCACAGAGTACCTCAATCCTTGCCCCAAGCTGATGTAGAGTTAATATTTAATATTTAATTCTGAACTGGTGAAATACTGGGTTATGACCTGTATTATGTAGTAACGTTATACTGTGAAAAACGATTACATCTGTCAGTGAAGATTGTAATTCCAGCCAGGGCTATTGAGAATGCAAATGATGACCCCCCCCCCAGTGAAGTGGTTTAATTAAAATGCAAATATGTAGGTTTACACATGGTAAGAGTCATTGTTGTAGTTGCTGTTTAACGACGTCATAACAAAGATGATTAGCGTTGCCCTCTTCCTTTATCCGGGCTTGGGACTGGCACTGCTTGAGTAAGCAGTGGCAGAGTTAATAATAAGGATCAGCTGGAGGGCAGCAGGGCAGCCTAAGGAGGGTAGTTGGACCAGAGCATAGCTATGAGCACTGGCTGAGGAACTAGCTGTCCAATCAGTTAAGTTGAGGCATGCAATTGGCTGTCAACTTGAGGGAGGTCAAGGAACTGCAGGGCAGGACCAGCCAGTAGAGGGCAGAATATTAGACTGTGCACAAGCATCTGAGGTGTAGGAACTCCTCCACTCCAGCCGAGCAGCAAACAAGGGTGAGGAAGCCAAACACTATTAGGATATAGTTTAATCCTTCTTTGTGCTAGGTAGGGACTGTGGGTAGTACATCGTTTTCTGTCCTGAAGGGCAAAGGGCTATCTCAGATGAAGTAGTTGTCCATTTTGTTTGAGCTCAAAGGACTGACAATCTTTCCAGTGTTGATTGAGTGGCCATCTGTTTGGTCATTGGCCTCATTTATGCATTAATGAATTAGGCACATTTAGATTCCTGGGAGGCTGGTGTTAAGTCAGTTATTATACTAAGTTTTCTGTAATGAACTTTGTACAAAATTCGACGTTGGCAGCCATTTAGTCACATATTATTAGCAACTTGTGACGGCGAAAACGAAAATCATAATAAATTTTATCATCAAGAACATTCGAGTGGATTTTGATGGTTCCTAAACACTATTTGATGCTGAAAACGTCATCGAATGCAACAAATTATGACAGCCGCCATTGTTTTTTTTCAATAAGCTCGGACTAGTTCACCTGCATCTGCTTGCAGGGCAGACTAGGGTTAGTCCAGGCATAGCGTGCTAAGACAAATATGCTAGTCGGGTGTAAGCAGAACTCAGATTTTTTTGGCGCATTATACATAGGTACTAAGCCGAACTTAGTCTGGGACTTGTAGATACGCCATGCACATTATACATAGATACTAAGATTTTTAGGAGAAATTTTCCAACTCGGGGTGTGCATTATGCATGAATGCGCACTATAGCCGAGATATTACGGTAGGTGCCGAAATCTGTTCTAAAATTATTTTTAATGCATTGACATTTTGCTGCAAAATACAAATTGGCATTCAGCATTAGTGACCCATGACAGTAAAGGTCGAGCAACACCATACAGGGGCACAATACTCTACTGTGCTATGATGACCTATAATATGGTAATTTACAGTTGCATATTTTACTGTGGTTATATGAATATTTTATTTGAGCTGCCGACTACTGCGGAGAGAAGCTGGCTTGGTTCTTTGGAGTTACTTCTCCGAAGTATCAGTACATTTTGGATGAAATCCAACATCGTCAGTTACAGGTATCTGAACTTTGCTGCTAAATAAATTTAATTATCATTGGGCAAATATTTTTAGGAGCGGTTTTTACAAATTCTGTGAAAACTGTTGATGTGTAATAGGAAACAAAATGAGGCATGGTAAATACTAATTTAAAAAGCTAAGAAGAGGTTATGTAAACTAAGATGTTTTCATATCTTTATTAAGTATAGCAGCATTGTCCAAATTGTGAATGATCTTTTTCCTCTCCACAGCATATCAGCAATTTTATTATAGTAATTTATATGGTATGCAAGAACTTAATATAATGATTCTTTGGAGAATAACACTGGCAGAGACACATTATATGTGAAAGAAGCTACTACGAAGAATCACAAACAGGAATTTTAGAAAGCGACGATTGGACATAGACACGAAGTTTGGTGTATGTGGATCATGCACATTGAAACTGAATTATTACTACTGGGCACTCAACACCAACTTAAGACCTTTAAATGGCTTAAATGCTTGAAACTGGGTGACTCACTTGTCAAACTCGCTGATGGTGTTCAAAACTTGGGCGTTATTGTTTATTCTACTGTCTCTCACCAGCTATGTAGAAGATATTTGTAAGAGCCATAACTAGTATGTCAAAATATGAGCATATAACTCCTGTGCTTAAATCTTTGCACTGGCTTCCTGTTCAGCAGAGGATCTATTTAAAATTAGGGCTTATAGTTTATAAAACGTTGGTCAATCAAATTACTCAAAATCAGTCCTCATTCCCCAGATTTATCACAATTCAACCATGTCTTCTGATTGTCTTTCTCTGGTCATACCTAAGACTAGGACTGTTCTTGGTGAACGAGCATTTTCAGTTGCTGGACCTAAATTTTGGAACTCTCTTCCTGTGCCTGTTCACCTGCTAAATCACTTGTGTCATTTTATTCTCAGCTTAAGACTTCCCTTTTCCAAATTTAGATGGATTGCAAGAGGAGATAAAATGCTAAAGACCTTATGTTTATGTGTCAAAAACTGATAGATATCATAAGTTAAAAAATTTTTATTTTTCGGCCGTTTTTGCCAAAAATTTTGCGATTGTTAAAAAGTTAAACTGAACACAAATGCTGTAGCTTTCCTTGTACTTGAATCTCTTTTTTTTGTTCATGGAGTTAACAATGGCATATATTTGTTCCAGCTCTTTGAAATTAACAAATATATGTCATTTATTGGCATATGCTTGCATTTTTATATATATTAGCCTGCTTATGAACCTTTTTTATTTCAGTTAAAAAAGTGCTTTTATGATTACTGAAGGTTTTTTTAAACACTTGTAACAGAATATGGTGTTGTTTCAATATCTATAGGTCACTATAATTCACTACAATCACTGCTGTGGGGTTCAAGTTATATTTATGTACTTTTGGTTTTATAAAGCTTGTTTTGGCCTTGTGAAGTTTATTTGAATATATTATGTTTCTGATTTTTATGTTTCTAAGGAAAGAGAAGAAAAAGAAAGAGAGGCAAAAGAAAAAGAAGCCAAAGGAATATCACAAGATCAGATGCATGTCAGTGATGAAATTGCCAGCACACAAGACTCCAACTCATTGGGCAGTGGTCCTGGATATGATAATATGGTGTTCCACAGTGATGAAAACAACAGAGGTTTAGAAAAGTTTTAGAATCACTCAAGTTTTAGAATCATTCAAAAGTTTTTGTAAACAGGTTGAGATAAGATCTCAGCTTTTGTTGTTTTTCATGCTACTGAGATGAACTACAGTAAATCTCACTCCATGCTAGCATCATTTGATGCTCATTTTGATGAATTTAATCTTTGAATGTACAAGCAAAGTTCAGTTATTTGTAATAATCAGAATTAAACATTTCGGACTGTCTTGCCAACTTAATCAACCAAACACAGACTATATGTAACTAAGAGTGTTCACCTCTGCCCTCTAACGAACAAACTAAAAAAGTCCTTTACTGCTACTGCCACCTATTGAATAACAGCGCAGTGATAGTCGTTATAATGTTTAACACGTTTGCATCAGCTATACCAGCATATGAAATTGATGACATGCCAATGTTCACAACTTTTATGTGATTTTGAACCTGTGTGTTGTAAAACAATTGCATCATAGAGACTTGCAGGAGTAGATTTCTTGATGTAATTGAATGGTACTTTCAAATCTTCCATGAGTCTCCCACCTTGTGTCTCCTATCTGTTCTTTCAACAACCTTGGCAGCTAAACTTTTACAGTTTGAGTTCATAATTTTGGCCACATATATCACAGAAACATCAGAGTGTAAAGTTACTACTCCAATCCTTTTATGTTTATGCTTCTTTGCCAGCCTTGGGCTGACTGCTTTATGCCAGCTGTACTGTACCTGATCAATAGATTGTCTGTCTCTCTGTCAATTCTGTGAAGATGGATAGTTCTCAATTGTTAAGTCCTGTCTGTTTTTTGACTCAGTCTGCACTTTCATGTAGGCTTAACTGCTCTGGTTGCAAGCATCACAACACTAGTTCAGAACTAACCTGATTGAAACCAAACAGCAGTGTCACATGTTGGACATATGAAGCCCATATGACAATATTTCCATATGTGCTTTATATGCCCTACAAGCCCTACATATTGGTTCCATATAGCAGGACATATGCAGCCCATATGGGAATATTGTCATATGGGCTTCATATATCCATTTAGCAGAAATGACATTGCTCTTTGGCAAACCTAGATTACTGCTTGAATTTTGGTTTTCTGCAGTGGCTACCACTGGTTGATGTATGTATGTGCAGAGATATTTAATATTGCCTTTTTAAATAACTTTCACAGGTGCTGATGTCTAATGCATTTCTACAAGGCTGCAACTTACAGAACATAATGTAACCTGAAGTTTATATGCCACCTTGCCAGCGCTATCTTAGAAGCAATGACTAGAATGACAGGTGGTGCTCTAAGATCTGGGAAAAGTTTTGCCCAAAATGTGTTTGTCTAAGTTAGTGTATTTGTGTTACAGTTCGTTAAGTTGATAGCTGTCAAATATGCTTCCTAATGTGCCTACCTTACCAGCTAGCTGTGTGTAACTGTGCATTGCTCAAAATGTGCATGCTTCAAGATTTTGTGTTTTAATATTTTCATATTATTTCGGAGATTTATGAACTTAGTAATTTGTCTGGATAAAAACTGATACAGTGATGGAATGATGTGAATTGTATGTCCAAGCAGTGGATGAAGATGTGTTGGTGATGGTGGTGCCAGGAGTTGAAGATTGGGGGTTAGTAATTTAATGTAACAAAACATTTATAGAGACTAAAGTAAACAGGGAAAGTGTGTTGAGCTGAATCAGTTGAACTAGTATGTACATTTAATGGAATTTGTTCGAAGAGGAAGATCTCATGAGAAGAAGCCCAATGAGCTCATGTTATTGTGCCAGTGCCCATAAGGCATTCACAAAGCGCAGATGGCATGCAGATGGTGATGGAGCAGGTCTGGATGGATGGGGAGCCATGCTAGCCATCCCGCTGTGGTCCACTTTTTGGCTGCAGTTGCCTATTGAACACAGCATAGCTGGATTACTTAGTCTTCACTTGACCTTGCTAGACTAAACAACATATTCTGTTTACGTAGTTTTATCACTGCAAGAGTAATTTGCAGTTATTATTCATAAGAACTGATTATCTGTAATTTTATTTTACTTATTTAGAATATGTTAGTTATATTTTACAACTGTATAGCATTGAAGTAGATTTTAATGAAACAGCTAGTTAAGCATTACATCTTTGAGCAGCCTCCAAACAATTTTGGGTTAAGTCCAAGGCAAGGATTATCGATATTTCATTTAATAAGTATGGATTTCCCTGAGGCAAAATGGGAAAGAAGTCTGCTTAGGATTTAACAGTGGATATGCTTCTGATAAGGGCAGATCTGATAATCCGCGTAATCACAGTACATTGTAACTGTATGGAAGACAGAACTTTGTGAGAAGCGGGTTGTTTGTGATTCAGTTTTACCTCGTTAGGGAACTTGCAGTCTGATGCTACTGTCTTAGCTTGGATGGCTGCACCCAAGATGCAGACTACTACATGTCCCTGAAGATGATGTTAGAAAGTGACTGCAAAATCCATTCTGTTTCACTGTTGACGTTTTTTAGTCTCACTTTCTGATTTTGATACAGCTATTCAGTATGAAGCCTCAGCCTGTCAAGGCAGTGCAACCTAATAGCTGATGCCATTGCAAGTGCCTTGACCTTAAAGTAAAGTATAAGCCAACGTCAAGAGAAGCCAACATCATCTTCTACATTCACTGACTACTGCGACAGCCTGCTGTACGTAGTGAGCTTGGGACTGATCAGGAGGCTGCAGAGCATGCAGAACGCTGCTGCCAGGTTTGTTGTGGGTGCGTGGAAATTCAACCACATTACCCCTATGCTGCGGGAGCTGCATTGGCTGCCAGTCCGCAGGATTGTCTTCAAGATTGTGACACTTGTTTACAAGTGTTTGCATGGGATGGCGCCACTGAGCCTGTCTAGGAACTGTGTACTGGCCTCTTCAGTTCCAGGGTTAGTCCAGGTTACACTCTGGTGTGAGTCACAACCTGGTGTGGTGCGGAAGGGCCACTGCCACACGCATAAGAACTTTTGGCACGTCTGGCCCAAGGGTATGGAATGCACTACCTGCTGAACTCTGTGCTTCAGAACTTTCCATCAAGGTTTTCAGGAGAGGCTGAAGACTTACCTGTTCACGTCATCTGATTAGGCCAAGCGCATTTGTGGTGTATTTGGTTATGTGGCGAGTCGAGAACCGCCTCCATGGCAACGGAACAGCCGAGAACCGTCTCCATGGCAACGGAACAGTCGGGAACCGCCTCCATGGCAACGGAACAGTCGGGAACCGTCTCCATAGCAACGGGAGCCGGGAACCGTCTTCATAGCAACGGGAGCCGAGAACCGTCTCCATAGCAACGGGAGCCGAGAACCGTCTCCATAGCAACGGGAGCCGAGAACCGTCTCCATAGCAACGGGAGCCGAGAACCGTCTCCATAGCAACGGTTCCTCGGCGGGAACGGATATAAGGACAGGCGTTCAGTCAGAGAGGTCGGTCTGTCGTGGGAGCGGTTGTCTGTCGTTTTCGGTGCTTCTTAGTCGTCAAGTTCTTGTTCACTTTGGATTATCTTCATAGTTACTTTCGTCGTAACCTACGGGGTCGACATTATAGCTAAGTGTTTGGTTGGAATAAAAGTTAGAAAGAGTTACAACGCTGGTGTCGACTTCTTCTTCGTCTTCTTGGAGAAAAGCTCTAGGTAGACCACCAGAGTCGAACCCCGCACTAGCCTTATAGAAGTAGTAGCACCCGGGTCGTCACAGTGGTACCAGTCAAGTGGGGTCTACGTACAAGAAGGAACCAGTAGAAGAAGAAGAAGCGACAGATCAAGATGGATAGAGACGACAACATGATTGTCTACACACTGTTGGACGTGCTAGACTCGTCGACTGGTCCGTCGAGTAGCTCGACGCCGGAGGCCAAACGAGAGACGTCCGCAGGCCAAGTACGAAACCAGAGCCGTTTCTTGGAGAGTATCGATTTTGACAGCCCGAGACAGACAGCTACAGAGACCAGCGCAACAAGGGAAAAGACCGACGTAACTCCGCGACGGTTGGACGACATGACGGCCATGTTCGGGTATCGTAAAACGCCGATGAAGCCCGGAAAATTCGATGGCACCGGATCTTTGGAGTCTTTCTTGGCTCAGTTCGAAGTCTGCGCAAACCACAACCGATGGACGGATTCCGACAAAGTGGATTTCCTGCGTTGTGCATTGGACAAAGCCGCCACTCAGCTACTATGGGACTTTGGAGCGCGACGAGACGTCACTTATGGAGAGCTGACCGAGAGACTGCGTCAACGGTATGGCGCTGAAGGACAGGCCGAGACCTTCAGGGCGCAGTTGTACTACCGTAGACAGCGAACCAGCGAGACCCTCAGTGATTTGCTCCACGACATACGGAGATTGGTCGTTTTGGCCTACCCAGTGCCTTCGAATGAGACAACAGAAATCATCGCAAGAGACGCATTCCTGGAAGCCATTAAGGATCGCGAACTGTCGTTGAAGGTGCGTGAAAGAGAGCCCAAGACGCTGGACGAAGCATACCGGCTGGCCTTAAGAATGGAGGCTTACCAGCGGATGACCGTCAATATTGTTCTTGACGTTTTGAATAACGTTATGGGTAACTTTCATCTTCTTAGCTTTATTCTGCAGTTGAACTGCCTTAGCATATTCTTTCCATATTATAGAGTACGATTTCGTCAGCTCCTGTTCTCAGCACGACGTGATGTGGTCAGAGGCTGAACACATATCATTGTGCCTGCACGATTCAAACGTAGTATTGTGGCGGATTGGCCACAAGGCAAGCCTGTTGGGTAAGAGGCAGCAGTAGCTATGACCCTCTTTAGGTAGCCATTAAGTGCTGCGCTTGTGTGCACGGTTCGGCCTCTTTACCTGCATAGAATTTTTAGAAATGGAGTTTTATTGGATTTAAGATTAATCTAATAATAGCTTAATAATTAGGTCGAACAAACTTCTTAGTTTAATATTTAGTAAAATAAGGCACAAAATTGTTTAAATATATGCGTCCTTAAATGTTTGTTTTATGGCAAGTAATCGGTAACAGTTAGACACCTTTATATACGTATGATTAAGCTGGCCACTATATAAGACAGACAGGGCAGAGGGTTGAATAAGAGGTGTCGTGTGCTGCGTTGCTTTAGTCGTGAAGGATGGTTGCGTGCCTTCACATACGACAGTGAAGAAGGATGGTTGCGGGCTTTCTGAAGACAGAGTGAAGGTGAAGGATGGATGCGTTCATTCACATATACGACTTGGAGTGTTTTTGATATCATTCAGTGAGCGAATTCATAGTGTATACGAAATACAGAGACGAAGGTGACGTCCGGAGAAGTCCGTGTTCGATATGGTCCTGGTTAGGTTACAAATATACGGACGAGAGAGTCCGGGAAAAAGACCGATGTGTGCGCTCCCGGAAAAACAACCGAGACAATCACTGTCTGGATTCGGGCTGACGGCGCAGATCCGGCAGGGCGAGGGCTCACTCTGCCGTAGATTGCGAGGCTGTCTGAGTCACGACGGTTGGACGTTGAGGTTGGACAGAAACCTGGGAAAGACCCCGTTCGTAAGAAATAAGCACAGCTCTGTCAAGTAAAGGGGTGGCATCCGGACGCCTACCCCAGTAGTTCCGCTAGTATCAGATAAAACAGGTCTGCGGAAAACGAGTGAGAATGCTACGGAAGCTGCCCCATTGACCTCGTAGGAGAAATTCTGGTCAATGCGCTCCTGAGAACGTCGCATCCGTTACGAACCAGTCTCTGATTTCTGACTGGCTCAGTTGGTCCAGCAGGGCTCGGGCCCACCATGTTAGGAAGTCGCGAGACGGTCTGAGTAAGTCACGATAGTTGGAAGATACTGTAGAGGTTGTGCGAAGCTCGGGGAAAGACGCGCAGACAGGTCTGTGTGAACCCAAGGGGTAGAATTTGCCACAAGAGTAAACCCGTGCCGTAACAGAAAAAACTGGTCCTGGCGCTCCTGAGGAAGTCGCAACCGAAACAAACCAATCTGTCTGATTTCTGACTGGCTCCGTTGGTGGCCCACCCTGTTGCGAAGTCGCAAGACGGTCTGAGTAAGTCACGATAATTGGAAGATAAGGAGGGGTTGTGCGAAACTCGGGGCCGCATTATTCCCTATTGAAATTAAAACTGCAGGAAGAAATAAGGCGAAAACACCGCAGATACAAAAGCAGACCAAGAGAAGCCCCGGTACGTAAGAGGTACGAAGGTCTGTGTGTTCTTTTACAGAAGATTAGATAGCAGACCTCCTCTTGAGTGTTCCGCAGGAGTATCCTATCTCCCGAAGCAGAAGTTACGTACTGTGTTGGTCGATAATTGCCAATACAGACTTGGCACGGAAGCTTACTCAGGAAGTCCTATACACGGAAATGGAGCGAGAGACAGGTGATAGTGGGGAGATGCGTCGCCCGATATCCATGTGCCTAGGGCCTCGTCGTAAGGTGTCTCTGTTCCAGGAACCAAGAATACGACTAGTTTCTCAGAATATTTGCGGTAGCGGGAGTTACGAGATGTAGAATGGTGGTTACGAGAAAGTCCGTAGTAAAGAAAGCACGCAGAAAGGGAACGACTATTGCCGGTAAAGGAACGAACCCTGTTCTGAGTAAAGGCCATGCTCAAGGCGTTGCCCATCCGGCGACCGCGGAAGAGGCAGAGTCGGATACCGAGACCGAGTGTTACAGGGTTGACTCCTTAAGGAAGCGGCCCATCCTAAACCTTCCTTGGAGAGAACAGACACTATTAGTAGAGATGATACGAAAAGGCCATTTTACAGCGGAAATACAAGGGGCAGTGAGGCGGGCGGCTCTGAGCGTAGAACTGGGCTGGAGTTACCCTCACCCCGTGGACAGTTAGCCCGACAGAGAACGCCACAGTATGCCACCCCTAGTTGTTCTTAGAAGGTAGTTGCGAAACATCAGTGCAGTTGCTCAGCTGTTGACCGAAATCGTCCAAACGGCTCTTGTGTTCGACCCAGATAGCACGAGTTAAAATGCCAACCCTATTCTCAGATTTTGCAGATAACTTTCCCCATGTTTCTAGCAAAATGTCTTTTGCTAGAACAACTGCATGGGCTTGAAGAAAAAGATATAAATTAGTGGGCCCTATCATACAAGGCGTGTTGCCATATTTTATTTTCTCATAGGTTTATATTCTAACATGTACGAGTATCTATTACTATTAAAATATTTTCAAAATTAGGGGTTTTATCACTTAAGGCAATTCACTACAATGATTCTTAATTCGTGTGATTTTGAAAAAGCTGGTATTGTAATAAAGGACCCATCAGGCATATTTTTTTAAAAGCTACCGACCTAAATTTCCCGCAAGGTTACAATGTTCATTAACTTTGTTCCAAACAAACGAGGTCCTCGATTGAACTCCGAACAAGTTTCCGTCATTGTTCTGAATATTAATGAGAGAAATCGTGTTACGTCAACTCGGCGTTTAGCCCGCCCATGACTTGGTGACTAGGAATTAGAAACGCGAGACCCTAACCAGTTTCTGATGGCGCAACGTTGCGCTGCGACGAATTAACCGGTGCAGTTGAACCTAAGCGCCAGTGCCGATTCGTTGCACTTTTTTACAACGGCCTCTGACGTCATCGTAGCCTTATCTATAGGACGTCTCTATCTCTTCTATTTTCGCCAGGAACTCCGAGACAACCGCCATCACGTCACCAGCAACAGTCTGCAGAGCTACAAGCCTCTTACGTGTCTCGATGCCTACACGCAGTCAGAAGTTTCCCGTTCGCCTTATCGTCTGCAATAAACTTATACGCGGCAGCGGCAATGAAATAACGCTCAATAAATTCCTTCAGGCCGTGGCACTCTAAGCATTCAGCTCTGTTTATATACACGGCATTTTTATAGCATTAAATACTGTAGCTGCAGCGTTTGTATGATATGGGAAGCATTTTCGCTTACTGTGACTCTGTGGGTGTGTTTGATATAATGCGTGAGTGCATGACTGGGGCCATGGTGATTATTGCCGCACTGATTCAATTTCTTCCTCTGTAAATTTGAAAGTAATTTTTGTCCTAGTGGTGCCCTCTAGTAAGTTCCGCTGTCAATGCGCACAGAAGTTTGCAATCATTAAGAAGAGGCCATACACATTGCAAACTTTAGTGTGCTACTAAATCCGGTAGATTGGTAGTAAATTTCTAAGATCAACTGCTTCATTCGTGCGTCATTTCCCATTCAGGGTCGCGCAATCTAGGCTTTGCGTAAGTGTGGTGTGATACATGTATTGTATACTCTCACTCAAGAGCGTTCATCTGTTTTTTCCGCAATCAGGACAGATTCAGAACAGTTCCCTGTTAACACTCAACACACGCGTAATTTTATTAAATGGTTAGAGATTTTAAAAGCAGGTTTGCCTGTTGGTTTCGGTTGATTGCCTTGACGATTTCTTACTTGTTCTTCTGTAGTTGTGACTCTAAGGCAGTTTAATAAGGAAGACACAGAACTGGTTCAGTTGACTAAGTAAATTCTTATTACTACTTGCACTGCTTCAAGTCAGGTTTTTCTACACTCTCATTGATGCGTGGAATTTTTTTCATACACACTTAATTCCACATTTGTGTGCAGCTCTCACACTTGCACACTAAAGTGGAGTGTATTGGCATAGCTGTATAGAACTTTTCACTCCATATTAGTGTGGAGTTTATTTGCACAGTTGTGGGAACTTTTCTCTCCATAATAGTGTAGTTATTCAGCAAACTTCTCACTGCACACTATTTGTAGTTGCAAAGCACACTTTATTGTGGCTTTCTTCCACATGTTGTTGTGTACTTTAGGAAGACCCTTTTTATCTGTTGTGCAAAGGATTACCGTAATTACTGTGGATATTTATTGCACAGTAGTTATCAGAAGCACTCGTGTAAATCTGATTAATATGTTATTAATAATTTTAATATTATTATTGTAAGAAGAAACACATCAACTAAAAAGCAATAAACAACATGTTAGAAATTTCAAAATGTCAAATTCACTGATCTACAAACACATACAACAACAAAATAAAAAGAATTAAATATGCATAATTATTATTTAATACTGTGACATATATTTTATTTCTTTATGAAGTTTAATTTATAAACTTTGCCTGAATTATTTTATTTTTTCTTTAGCCGATAAAATTAAAGAGACCAGTAAACACAGAGCTAGCGAAACAGTAAGTCCTAAAAGTTGTGCTTCACTCCTATTTTAGGTGGCGGATCTCATAATTCAAGTGGTTCAGGTGGCGGATCTCAAATCAGGGCTTCCAGACCTCAGAGCTGGCGGGACCCGGCTGAATTTAATCATTGTCGATAAGATCCAACTGCTAATTGCAGTATTGTAACGGTTTGCGCTCCGGGGAGGAAAGCCGTCGTTAGCTGTCGGGACAGCCCGGAGGAAAGAACTAAGGATTTGCCGGGTGAAGGTAGTGGGTTCGAATCCGGGTTGGTCGAACTTGCAGTTCGACTTCGTACAGCACCTTTTCCGTAATAAATGGGCGATTTCGAACTCAATCTTATACTCCTGCGAAGGACAGAAAGTTGCTTAAATTCTTCTGCCTTTCGATCACCATATGGCCGAGAGTTGTCCGTGGCGGTCGGGTGGGCCACTACCCCCTCAGAAAGAGCGTAAGGGTTCGTTGTGGCTATCCCGACAGTCTTGTCTTCATCTAAGACTGGGCGCTGCATAAAGTCTGTAGAGGGCGTACCTGAATCTCATCTAATTTATGTTCTAACTCGGCGCTGAAAAAAGTCCTCTCGCAATTGAACCTGGTTCTCTATCAACTCACTTTGTAATTGTACCTGGCGATCTTATCAATTGATTCTGGCCTCTGCTAAAGCTTCTCTAAGTGCGGAGAAAGAAGCAGGTAAGGACTCTACCATTTTACCAAACTCTGATCCTAAAATGGACGTATCTCCTTGTGAATTAACATTAAATTCAGCCATATCTTTCGTTTCACAAATTTATTCTTAACAAATAGGTTTAATCGTAACTATTACTCCTTATATATTTTAATCCTTTACAAATTATAATTTATTTAAACTTCAAGAATTCTAAGTTACAGCAATCGTTAAGTCGAGCTCTAAACGTCTGGGCTAATAGAAAACTGGTAACCTGACAAGGGCGCAAAGATTCGCCCACAAATTAATTAGAAAAGAAAATATTCGACTCCCTGGTTAAAAATGGCGAACTCGTCTTTCTTTAACAGCGGCGAAGACGAGGTATAGTCCAAAAATTATCCCGTTTACTTCCCAACAACAGCGTTTTGACGAAGCATCCATCACTAGCGGCAACCGCCGCCCGCCGGCCAGGCCAGTGTAAAGCGAAATTTCTTCCGGCGACAAAATCCTTCCGAAAACTTGTGTCATTGGTTCACGTGACATATGATGTCAGATAGCCTGAGCCTAGTCTTCATTGCAAGATATATTCCGGGTATGTTACTGAATACACATGATAAGTAAATCATTTCTAACAAATGATTAATAATAATAATTATTATTATTTAATAATTAACAATTAACAGATAATTGTGAAAGTCCGTCAATCATTCCGCCTGTGACCCACTTTCCTTACCTCAGCGCGTACTGTATGTCTATGTCAAGTTGGAAGTCATATTCATATTCGCTAGATTCGTGGTCATGCTAATGTCCAGAATCCCCAATGGTTACCGAAATGTTAGTCATAGACATACTCGGCTCTGATTAATATGTGTATCCAAGATTGAAAGACAGGGAGACAGGATGATCAAGGTAACAATACAAGCCAAGCCAGTGGACATTGTAATAATACAGGTAATAATCTATTGCAAGTTCGCGAGCAGAAAGGACATACTCATCCCCAATGGAAACCAAAACGCCTCACAGACCACCCACCCCATCCTTACAATAGTTCTTGCTATGCAGAGCAATGCATTGAAACGGAAAGTCTGAAGGCTTCCCGCGGAAATGTTACTTTGTGTAACGGATAGCTGTTGGTCGTTTTGGATAGTCATAAGTGTGGGGTGTGTGGTCTGTGAAACAAGAAGCGATTATAAAGTGAATAATTTCTAAACACATGGCGCGTTCGTTGCTGGAGAAAGAATTTAACGAAGAAGATGGTAGTGGATGATGCTCTGCTTTTTTGGTTAAAAAATCTTCACACTTCTGTGTAAAAAAGTTCCACACATGGATGAAATTATTTTCATCCACAATGTGTAAATTTAATATTTTCTTTTTGTTAGAATGTGTAAAATTTAAATGTAAAAGGGCTATCTGAATTTACCTACCGTTTTCCGCCCTCTCGCCCCACTTCTACCGAAGCTGCCACCACCCCAGCCGCGATCTCAGCCATAGTTCGGTACCACTAAGGTTGATATTCCGTCACTGGCCAAGCTCTCTCCACTGAAGCCGCGATCTGAATTCACCTACTTTTTCCTGCCCCTGCTTGCCCCACTTCTTCGGAAGCCATCACCGCCCCACCGCGCATTCCAGCCACAGTTCGGAGGCCACTTTGATTGATGCCCACCCTTAGGAGGCTGGCAGTGAGTTGCTGCTCTCCTGCCCGGGCCTAGCTACCGGGTTTGATGCGCAGGCCTAGCCCGCCCACGAAGCTGGCGCAAAACACACCGATTGCCCACACAACTCATAAGGCAGAGGAGCGGATGGCTTTACGGCGCCCCTAGTACAGATCATATCTTCGTTGACCCTCAGTCTGCGAATACACAGGCACACACAGTTCACACTGAGGGCGACTGCGAGCTCTTCGATGTACGAGTAGCGAGCCTGCTGTCGGGCGCGCCTGATAAGCTCGTTTTTGTCCCTTCGTCGAGGATGCTCCCAACCGTGTGGGCCTTGTGATGAATCTAGTCTTTCATGGCTTGATATTCTCGACTTCATCCTGGACAAGCTTCCACTCTTCGTCGCTGATCATGGCCCCTCGACGGCCTTCGAAATATAGCTGTGGACGGTGATGAGTTCGCTGCTGGCCAGCACGCAGATGCTTTCATGTTTCACCGCCTTGGCTGAGCACTTATGCGAACAGGTGACGTCTACAATGACAGCAGTCCGGCCACCGCAGTTGCACCTTCGAGGACGAGGCCGGGAACGACTCATTTTCCAATGACCAGCAAGGCTGCACCTCCCACACCCATACCTAGGCTGGCGCCCGCAAGGCTGCCACACTCTCACCATCCAACGTGTTCACAGCCGTGCGCTACTTCTTGCGTAGCCGGTTGCGAGCTTCGACTTAGGACCGAAAGGAGGCCTCGAAGTTGTCGATATTGTGTAGAAGGAATATCTGCGACGAGAACTGCAGAGTGATCAATATCGGATACAACGCCTTCGTCGTTAAATACGCTCAAGAATAACTGTCGTTGCAATGTTCAAATCTCCGGCGACCCATTCTGGACATATACGCAAAATTTTAGCTCGCCTGCATTAGGTAGACACGAAATGGCGATGAAACCAAACTCGTACGCAGCCACCACAAAAGAACGAATCTGCGCTTTTCAACCGTAAGGTGAACTGTACGCAATTCATTGGACGTGCGCTTACACACAGTGGCTAGCTTATACAGCCTCTGATCAAGCTTCGACATTGCCGGCGCCCGTAAAGCCGTGAACGGCAAAGACACGGCTTGGTTCACAAAGACACGGCTTGGTTCACAATTGGTGCGACCACCCTATGAACATCGCAAGTGTGGACGGTTAAAGTAGAAGTAATGCTAAAGAACTGCGGCTAGCTGTGCAGCAATCCGTTCTGGGTGGTCTTCGTACGGCCAGCCCCTTCACCTTTTCTCCATTCTGCCAGTCCAGGCGGTACTTGCTCATGTCCTTTTTTCATGCTGCCCTCCAGATATCCCCGGATTTTGAAGTTCAAGTCGAACTCTATGCTGCCCTCTACTTTTGGGAACTCAGCCTAATTGTTTAAATTCATGGCAGTAGGCCAATCCGGTACATGAAATGACGTACAAATATCTGAAAGTGTGAGTGAGAGTCCGGCATTGTTGCATCTGCAATACAAAGACCGTGAGCTTGCAGATCTTGCAACAATAATCTGCCAGTCTAACCTTCAATAAGCGCACGTGTTCTGAAAACTCGATGTGCCAGCCGTCCCATTCTCCGTTGATGCCAGAAACCAGCGTCAGGTGAAGTCATGAACGGTTGGTAGTTGGAGTGGACACGGTAAACCGATTTTGGACACGTTGCAGTTCACCAAAACAACCCTTCGTAGGTGCATCCTGATCCCTCACAGGTTCCCGCCGGCCACTGAGCCTAACGTGGTTTGTAATCGTGCTTCACCAGCCGGGTATATGCCGACGGAGGACTAAGGCATATAGCTTCCCTGTTGATCTTGCAGGGCTAACTGAGCTATGTAGTGAGTTACTTTGATACTGCTGTATCCAGCAGTGGGATTCTAATTAGATCCAATGTGGTACGGACTGCTGACTGAAGTTGGTGTTTAAGGTACAGAGTGTACAGAAATAATTTAGATTTGGACACCCGCATTTGGGCATAGCCACCCTCTTGTCTGCATTTGGGTGACCCCTTCTTCCGCCCTTTTCGGACGTCCTTAATGGACGACCCTTTGTGCAATTGCCAGGTTGATTTCTTCCAACGTACTAGGCTAAAAACCTGTATGGTCAATTCCTGGAGCATCTTGAAAATCTAATCAACTGACTTCTGTAACACCGTTATCATAATGCCCAAGCATGCATCATTCGATGGTCGCTTCAATTGAGAAATCGTAATCAAAATCATAATCCATTGGAGAAGCTAAGTCGAATTCCTATAAGTCAGAAAAACCAGAAGTTAGGTTACAGTGGGTAAGCTAGTTGAAAGAGTTGAGTCTCAGGTTTAGACCCCATGAATGACTTCAAAGAAATGACAGCGCGAATGAACGAATGCAGAAAATGCTGATTATCTATATTCCATTCTGTAACAGAATCGACATAAATTTTTGTCTATATATTAAGTATGATGCAACTTCTATCCCATCTCATCATTTACCACGGCTGCAGTTGTTAAATCGACATGAGCGTTGGCTTTCGCGCATACTTTTCCACCCTTGTGAGGATGTTCTCAAGCACGTTCACATATTGCAGACAACGTATTAGGATTTGTCATCACATGTAAAGGAGCCTTTAACATAACGGCTTGCATTCTCTATCCAGTGACAGCAGTCTCGATTTTATTCGTTTAACCATTCTGTCTTAAGTCGTTCACAAGTTGTATTTGAGGCCAAAAAGCCGCTGGCGGATAATTTTTGTTTTGACTATTTAATTGCAAACGGTTGAATATAAAGAGTATAGAGCTATCAAGTCAAGCACACTAGTCTACAAGAATAAAATAAGCCTACTAACCAAGAGAGTGTGTGTACTATATGAACAAAGGGTTACTTACATAGCAGACCGAGGCATACGATATATCTATATCCGCAACCACTGACCAGTTCATTGGAGGTGTCATTCATGCTTTGCCTCTGGATTAAGCATCCTCATAAAGAGACTAGAGTTCAGAATTCAAACAGCGCACGCACCGTGAGATTGATGACAACTAGTGATCAGCTGTTTGGCCAAATGTATTATGTGGACCAGGCGGGAAGGATTCTTCACATACTAGGCAGCCGAATGGCTTTGCAGTACAGGGTTTGGAATATTTCGCCGTCTGAGCTAAGTATGACAACTATGCCAGAAGCTGTAACAGTGAGCTGAATTTAACTTTTAAGTAACCGGAACGCTCACAAAATGTGTGCTAGCAGAAAATTGTTTGCGCGCTATCCTTAAAACTTGTGCGCGCGCGCAGCTTAGAGGGAACATTGTAAATTCCACGAAAGCTCTAGGAAGGCTGCGCATGGACTAGTTCTGAATGTCGATCTGTATCGTCTAGCCGTTGTTGATGGCCGCGGGATTCTGACAATCGTATTCCAGGTATTCGTACGACTCAACGCTCTCGTCCAACCGAAGCGCCTCGGCGATATCAAGCATACCACTTGCTGCTACCACGGTCGCCATGCTTCTGTATGGTACGGCAAAAGAACGGTGCTTAAAAGCTGCTAGATCGGGAAGTTCTTGAACGCTCTGCTCGGCCCGAGGATGAGGCCTTTGCCTCCGCAGATCGGTTCTGACGATGCGACTGTTTATGTTCTGGGCTGCCGCGGCCGCGGCTGGTGTTCCAGCCGTCCTGGCGGCCAACTGTTACAGGAACTTAACGCCTATCTAACTTATGGCTCTCGATGGGGTTGGAAGACTTTTCAAAAGATATTGCGCGCTTTGCCTTTACCACGTCCACGATGTCTTTCACCGCCGACGCTGCCGTGGCGCCGAACTTCGCCACACTGGTCACGTTTATGGTGTCCTTGTTTGCGCTTAAGGAGAGGAGCCGAGGACGCGTGCGACGCTGCTTATGCTCGGTATCCAATCAAATAGGGCGCTTCCAACAACATACCGCTGCCGCTTGAGGGCTCATCCACCAGGCCCAGTAAAAACGAGCATTCCAGGTGCTGTGAAAGTTGAAATGCGTAGCTGAAGCTTGTCGAGGCCTCCGCAAAGTATTTTCTAGCGCGGTTCCTGATGTTAATTAGCTGCTGCGTTACTCGCTTGGCGCCGCACGGTCGGCATAACTGTTCTCCACCCTCGCCCCAACGCTAATAGCTGTGGCAGAATGCTGGCACAGCTATGCCCTTCCTGATCTTGGCGCCATGGTACGCACCGTACTTGTACAGACAGCACCGATGTGGCGTGAGAATGGTCCGGCATGAAAATGTGTCCGAAAATTTTTGTCTTTGGTTCACGCGACCGATGACGTAAGATAGCAACTGTCAAACTTAACAATTAATAGGAGCGTGAGATTTGGTCCGGGAAAGACACTCAGTACGCAAGATAATTATCCCAATATATCATAGATATGGAGTGTAAGTATGTATGAGCTTAACTAATAATATGAGCGGAACAGCGCCATATAATTATAAGTAAGTAAGTAATGTCATTAGTGAGACAAACGCCCACTCCTTACAAAAACAGTACATACACAGAAATATAATACAAGGTCATGCTACAATGTAATATAAGCTTACATTCTGAATGTCCAACTTTAAAAATAGTTATAGTTAAACAGTTCAGAATACAGAGCAACACTAGATCAACTGTTGTAAAGAGCAAACATAATTGATATACTGATAAGCAGCCATATAAAAAAGAGAAGTTACAATTTTTATATTTGTACAGTCAGCAAAAGATGAAGGATTTTTATCAGAGCTGTTCAGCGATTAATCTTGCGATTTAAAAAAATAATCGCGATTAATCTTGTGATTAATCGTCATGCAAAAATAACAAAACAGTATTGTTGTTGTTTATAGATAGTGTTAAATAGTAAATACTGTTTAAAAATATGAAGTTCTTTTAAAGAAAAAACTTGTCGTTGTTGTCAGTTTCTTATTAACAGAAATTTAGATTTACCAAGTTCATCCACTTTTCATAATTCTGTTTCAACTAGTTGTTGAGACAAACTAACATGTTCACACTGTCAGGTGAGTGCTGAACGTTTCTTATTAAGAATGTTTCCAGCAGCAGAAAAGTCTTTTGCATGGAACAGTAGTTGCTGGCGATCCTAGATATTTCCGTGCTAACCTTGCCAGTTGGGTTTCCCACCACTCCAAAGGACAAAAATCTATGTAAATTTGGGGTTCGTCTTTGTAACAGCAGCGCTGTTGAATCAGATCTTGGTGCAAAAGGTTCGTCTTCGGAGTATGATGAAACTCTTGCATTCGAATTTTTTCTTTGATCCCCTGGAGAATTTGTGGAACTTTGTTTGAATGGTTCAGTCTATTTTTTCATCGCATCATCAACAAACCAAACGCATAGAAACTTTCACATGAAGGACGAATACGAACAACTAGTCTTCACCGCCATTAACCGGAAACCGTTTTTGGTTGTCTACGAGTTCGCCCAACACAACTTTCTGAATTAAGCCCAATCTTGGCCAAAGACTTTTGGCTTCGATGGTACCCCATGCACTACAGTTTTCGGTAAATTCCTATCTAAAACTGTGCTACGATTAAAATTTATTCGCGATTAAATTTTTTAATCGCGTTAATCGTCCCGAAATTTGAACGCGTTAATCGCGCGCGTTAACTGCGATTAATCAACACCCTAATTTTTATGAAGCTATGCGTAGATGTTCGGCAATTCAAAAGTATGCCCCCTCTACCGTAAGGTGAATGCATGAGAGTGCTTTGCTTGAAGTAACTAGCGAAGGCAGTGATTGGGTGCTTTTAAGGAATTTAAAAGCTGGTATAGAACACAATCTTTGTGGTTTATAGTTTACGTTTGGAGGAAACAATACACATTGGTAAATTGTATAAGTATGCAACATATGCTGCTATGGAAACCACGAAATATTTTTTCAAATTACACATTGGGAATAATGTCTAAATCGTCAAAGCAGTATGCGGTCATCAAGTAAAGCGCTACAAAATGGAAATGTGCCATAACCGACTTCAGCAGTCTCAATGTTTGAGCTCGATTATATATTTTTGAGCATATACATGATGTTTTTGGTCTCGACGAAGGATGTTTGGCATCATGGACATTTCGCGCACGGGAATTTTGTTTCTAACAATAGAACTCTTGCGTCGCCCTTGCTGCTCGTGCTTTTAGGCAACTGCTTGGGTTTTTTGTTTTCCGCTTTAAAAATATTGCTTCCCATCAGATTTTGATATGACGATAACACGATACTTCAAACGTCGTCGTCCACTGACGGAGTGGGACACATTTTATGCAGAACAATAATTTTTGTAATTCACTTCAAAACGCCGTTGCCCGTTGACGGAGCCGGACACATGTTCATGCCGGACAATATCTCATACAAGTCATGAAATATAGTATAGTATAGGGATATATAGCATAGGGATAGGCAATCGGTGTCTTTTGCTGGCTTCGTGGGCGGGCTCGGTCGGCGAATCAAACCCCGCTGGCTGCCCTCCCCCGGGCCGGGAGCAGCAACCCACAGCCCACCGTCGGAGTCGGTATGAACCAAAGCGGCCCCGAACTGTGAAGGCTCGGAGGTGACTTCGGTAGAGGTGGGGTGAGAGGCCGGAAACTACAGCGTGAATTCAAACCGCTGCCCCCATTGGGGAGCTCGGCCCGTGGAGTATCAACCCTAGTGGTCCCTGAACTATGGTTGAGGGCATGGTGCGGGGCGGTGGCGGCTTCCTAGAAGTGGGGCGAGAGGGAGAAAACAGTAGGTGAATTCACACCTCCCTTTTACATTTACTATAGTCCTATACTCCTAGATTGCATAGGCTTTAGCGAAGCTATTAATATTTATGCGTTAAATATTTGTAAAATATTAAAACCGATGTAGATACTATATCAGGATTTAAAGCATCACGAAGAAATTCTTACGGAATTTGATGTTTATTGCGGCACTAAGCTGCGGATTTTACTGCGGATCTGTCATTCGCCATAGATAAAAGCTCTTATCTGTCGAGCTATGGCAAATAAGGACTAAATAAACCTTATTTGCTAAGACACTTCAACTATAATATTTTAAAACTTTATCATAAATTTTAATATCAATAACTTAATAATGAATAATCACTGCTGTTACTGGAAGATTCTATTTGAAAAGTTACAACTTTTTCTCTTATTAGGCCTATGCGATGCAAACAGTGAGCTCTGTCTGTTGCGGTAGTACCTGAGCTGGAGATAATAGAAGTTGTTCATTGTCGGGCAGTTAGAGACCGTGTTTGCTGTGATCCTGTACATCGTAGAACGCCATTATAATAACTGACGGCAGTCCTAACGCTTCACAGGATGACTCATCTGATCTGGCCTAGAGACACAAGGCGACTGAAACGATTTAGCAGCGCTATCTGCCAATTGTAGTATGCGCCAAATGCTAAGGCATCTCGTCTATTATCACAGGACTGCGTTTAGGTCGTAGAGATGTCGACGACTGAAGTGCGGCTCCGCCCAGTGCCACATACTTCTTTACATTCCATACAAAGCTCAGCAGACGAAACTACGGTCTATAAAGAAATATGTATCACTTGCAAGCCTCCTCCTTCCTGGCTGTCCGTCGTAAGGTACAAACTCCTTTCTAAGGGGCACGAAAATCTGCGGCCAAATGACAGTCATCAGTCTGTTCTCTCGACGACGACGAACGGCTTCTTTTTGAAAGCGAATAACAACTCGGAAGACTGTTTCGCATTCGGCCAGACGCAGGCGCCTATCACACACTAACAGAAACGAATGGACAGATGGACGGACGAAGACGCCTCAAGATGCGGAAAAACTTTCTTTCGAGAATGTTTTCGATCTTTGTCCTTCGTCTGCTGCTGTCTGTAGTCTGGGCGCCGACTAACATGGCGTTCGTGTAAATCGACCATAGGCTGGGCGTCGCTCGCCCCTCGCTACCCCCCACCCCCCGCTCGACCAATAGCCTCAGGACGCCAGCTGAGGAACTATAAGTAACCAGGCAGCTCCTGCGCCGCAGGACCAGCACTAACAGCAGAAGAGGAAAAGGAGGATGAGGCTTGTGGCCAAACGCAGCAGTCTAAAGATGCCTTGAATTAGAAGCCAGGGCCAGCAGCCAGCTAGCGTCGCCTCGTCTTACCATCTAAAGATAACCCTGGTCTGCTGCAGGATCAACCCGTCGATGACCAACAGCCACGTGCAAGAAGGACGCTTCTGCCAACTAAAGGCAACGGGGGAATCTTACAAGGCAAAAGGGAGTGAAACTGAAATGCGAGCTCTCTCGCTATATGTCTCTGTATATATCTGTCCATCAGAGTCTTGGCGTTAACCGACACCCATGCCTCCTCTTGCTGCTTTTCCTCCACTCAGCGCCTTTCCTCATCTTTTTCATAATTTTCCTTTCCTCCTCCACCTTCTCCTTCTCCAGGTCTTTCAGTCTTCCTTCTCCTTACAGCGTCTGCTTCCTCCATCTTCTTATCTTATCCAGCAGGACCAGCAAACGGCAGCCTGTTTTAGGAACGGCCTTAGCAGCACTTCGGCTACCAGCTACGGCACGGCACTGTGCCAAGCGCCCGAATAGAGCCGTTGAATTGGAGGGAGCGAGGAAGGGAGCGAGGCTGCAGGAGGCAGAGAGTAACAGAGCCACAAACAGATGAACGGAAGAGTGAAAAGAGTCTGCCTTGCAGCCAGCCATCTTGGCCAGACAGAGGACGGGATCGAATTAACGGAGAATCCTTACTTTGTAGGTGCAGTGGGCGCAGTGCTGAAGATGCCCCATCGCTGCTGCAGCAGCTGACGATGATGGCTATGATGGCGTTGTTATTGAAGAAGAAGAAGATGATGATGATAAAGATGATGTTACTCATGATGATCGTGAAGGAAATGAAGAACTAGATGATGTCAATATCATATCTGCTCCTTCTGCTACAGTTGATGATGTTGTTGATGATGATGATGATGATGATGATGATGATGATGATGATGATGATGATGATGATGGTGTTGATGGTGATGAAGATGATGATAATTATGTTGATGAAGGATCAGAAGGAGATGATAGTGATGTTGTCGTTGATGATCATGATGATCATGACGACGATGATGATGACTATGACAATGATGATGATTATAAGCTCTGATGCCTTAACTTTAACACTATAATAGCTGACATTGTGCAAGTCTGTCTAAATATGTTCGCCGAATGCTCCCATCGCCAGCAAGTCCAATCACCAGCTTTTGCCCCTGCTACAGATGCTGCTGCCGCGTTCAATGCATCTTGAAAATCGGTATATAGGAGGGGTTGGATGAATGAGTGGATGGATGGGTGGGTGGGTGGGTGGGTGTGTATGCGTTCAAGCTTTTCTCTCATTGTATACGTGGTCCAACAGTCCCAGCATACAGTAGGATGACCTTGGCAAGGGGAACAACAAAGAACACGACTAAGCTTAGGGGCACCAAAGGAGGACCTTAAGAGGATAAAGCAGCTCTATGCTGACAATTGCCACAGATCATATAGGCATTCCAAGGGTCTCGCAATGTGCCAGCATCACGTTATCTAGAGCTGAGCCTTTAAAAAGAAAAGCTCGCGAAAGAGTGAATGAATCACGGTTAGCAAATTGCAATTCTGAAAACAGAGGGTTGAAGACTCAGTGAAGGAGAATAGTACTAGTATTTCTGTCAATTCAGGTGCAGCCCAAGCGACGAATTCAAGGAAGCTAATAGGGCAGTGTCCTTTTCAACAGTCTCTGGGCTGCCACCCAGTGAGAGGTCGTCCAGGTAACGGATGCGAAAGTCAGATTGGAGGGAGTAGGGGACAGGTAGAAGAAGGAGACAAAACAAAAGTGGACCAAGAGGGTCTCCTTGCTGAAAGCCTACTTGAGATAAAATGAAGAAAGAATCAAATTTCAACACAGAAGCAGATGTATAAGGCTGATGGACAAAATGTTTCAGGTACAATGTTATAAGCAGGCTTGTAATTTGTATCTTTACGTACTGTAGGCTCTTAAATGCGTTAGCGAAACCTAATTTCACAAATATATGGTCCCGAGACATGGCTGTGACATATTTTCTTGCAGCATGGACTGCAGCCTCACACCCAGCTGGAGTAGCAATGCCAATCTGCAGCGGGGCAAAAATGAAGTCAGTTTGCCAACCGCATAACTGTTGGCACACTTGGCAGCCACCTTTCTCAGTGTGTATCCAGTGGCTATTTGCCACAGGCCCTCTGATTTCTTGGTAATCGCATTAAGGCTGCCACCAAAAAGATAGGTCTCACCTCTAGTGGGCACCGCGGAGTAAGGTGTTGATAAATCCGGTCATTTCCCTAAGTAAAATCGGGAAAGAATCGCGGTGGTTGATAAGCTCAAGAAGGTGCTGAAGGCGCAGCTCATCTGGTCCCCCGGCAGATCCCGATGAAAAAGAACGGGTGGGAGCTTCTACATCCGACTGCTCAACTTGATAAGGTACTGTAATAGTCGGGCTTGAAAGAACAGCGAGACTGCGAGGCTGTTTTTCAGATATTATCATTATTGTTATTATTTTGTGCTACAAATTTTGCTTACTTAAGATGGGCCAGTAATTATCACTTACCCGTGGTGTAGTAATGTTGCGGACCAGTGGTATAGTAATTACACTTGCATCTGGCCTAGCAATTAGACCCAAACTATCCCTACTATTCATGGGTTTTAAGTGGTTCAGAAGACATTTAATCTGTGTTGGAATAATTGAAAATTACCTGGAATGCTGATCAATAGCCAATCCCTGCTAGCTTCTTCTTTAAAAACTATGACCATTTTGTACTCTATTCGTTCAGGTATTTTAAGCCAGCGAAGTGAGTTCAGAATAAAAGTGATGTGATGGTGTTTGTGGGTTTTGGTGACAGCATGAGCCAGAGAATTCTGGATATCGTAATTGTAATCTGGAGATTTCTACAGCCCAACGAAAGCCACGTCACGGGTTTATGGTTATGCTGTATAACGACAGTATACTTTATAGTATACTTTATTATACAATGCTACTAGATCTACACATCTACAGCTAAGCGGTATTCAGATATCGAGGTGGTCTCTACTCCAGTGTCTTAGTACCAAGTGCCTATTGCATTACACGTATATGCCCGTGCGGCGTGCACCTGGGATTTGGGAGGCGTGGACTACATACGCTGACCAATTGTGTCCCGTCACAACGGGGACCAGCTTATTCACAAGCGCTCAGTGAAAACCGAATCGATAGGCAAAAGGGGTTCGGTTCCAGGTCAAGATCCAAAACTCAGACAGACAGACAGACAGCGTGGGGCTACGGTGGGTTATGTTTGTCACTGAAGCGGAAAGAGAGATAAGAAGAGGAAGACGAGTCAGGATAGGTCTGTGAAAGGGGATAGCGTGAGGGCGGTTTATTTGGGCGAATGTAAATGTAAATGCACACGCTTTTCCAGGGCCGGCCTTAGCCTCAATGATGCTCCAGGCAAAGTATGCATTTTGGTTCCCCCGACTCCATCTAATTACAAGAATTTGTAGTCTTTAATTACGTCATCCAAAACACTGTAAATATGAGGACCGATACCTGACTTATTACTTCTGAGCTCTTGCAAAAAATAAGATCTGCTCAAAATAGACATTTCTAATTTTAAAAAAAAATATAATCAGAAATCACTTGAATAGTTTCTATCGATAATTGGAAAGCAATAAATTTTACATAATTTTTCTAAGAATAGGCTTTTTACCAACCCTTCTGTTTTTTGATGTTAACTTCTGTTTGCAAATTTTTCCTACGAGATTGTGCACCCGATAATTTCTGATGCTTCGTGGGTTTTTGGTATTATTTCTTCATATTTTACTTTTATTAATACTATCATAAGACCAAAACTATAAAATCTGTATAGTTATCGATGTTATGATCCTAAATTAAGACTTTCACAAATTAAGAGAACTCTATTTAAAACTAAAGATTAAACTACATTTGAAAAAGAATCAAATTTGGCAATACAACGTCTGCAAAGACAAAATAGAGAAGATAACTAGCTTATTTCCCGCAGCCAGTCGCGTGTTTTACCCTGATGAACGTGTTTTTCTTCGTTCTTCTCGTGTCACGCACTTTTGTTCCCTCAGTGCGTAGAAGATAAACGATAATTTGAAGCGTATAACGTACATACATGGCCAACTGCCGCCTGCGTACGATAGCGCACCCTTGGGCCAACTTTGGACCGGTGCGTTGGTACACATCATCATCATCGTCGTCATCATCATCATCATCATCATCATTATCATCATACTCATAAACCATGGGCTCAACGCCCGTAGGTATCTGATGCCATTTTCACTCATTCTCACTATGTTCACTGTTGTCTTTCCAGTGCGGCGTGTCTCAGCTGCTGAAGTGATGCTCCTGTCACAAAACACCATTCGATTATGTCGTCTACCCGTTCTTTATGGGGTCGTCCTGTCTTGTTTGGACCATCCATCATTCCAAACACTAATGAATGAATGAATGAATGAATGAATGAATGAATGAATGAATATTAAGAGATTAATGTGCCAGACATCAAAAATAATTTGAATCAGAGGCACGGTCAGTCGCTCAGGGGGAGTCAGGCAGTAGCAAAAGAGGGAAAACTAGGTGATAGGTGATTTGGCAAAATAGAAGGTTTTAAGTTGCCGCTTGAAGCATGAGACTGATGGAGTAGAGAAAGGAATGTTGTTCCAAATCACAGGCGAGGCCGAACAGAAAGCACGTTCCCCAATAACTTTGCCCAAGTAATGTTGTCGCAGCTTCAGAGGGTCACTAGATCGTGTGCTACGAATAGGAACATGAAAATCAATTAAAGATCGGAGATAGGCAGGTTGGTGGGTAAAGAGAAGTTGGTAGGTGATTGTAGCTATTTTAAAATCAATGCGTCTTGAAACCGGGAGCCAGAGAAGTTACATGTGAGAGAATGCCAGCAGATGAAAGGTTGCAGTTAGGATGGACAAGGTGTGCTGCCAAGTTCTGTACCTGCTGTAATTTTCTGATATTATAAGACAGGGTATGGAAAAGGATAGCATTGGCATAGTCAAGTCTAGCTTGGACAAGAGCAACGGCAATTGCAGCTGCCATATCATCAGTGAGAATCGAACGAATATGTCTTAAGGCTCTAAGATGGAAAAAAGCGGTTTTGCATACAGCAGAAACATGTTGCTTAAAGGTAAGGGTAGCATCAAGAATGACTCCAAGGGTTGTAATGTCTTGATCTTCCTATCGCTACTCATTCTGCATATGTGAGCAAATAATCCCAGTTTCCTCTGAATTATCTTCTGCATCAAGTTCTCTTTGAGATGTATCTGCCTGTATAGTTCTGCATTGCTCACTTAGTGTGTCCATCTTATTTGCATAATCTTCCTGTAGCATTTTCTCTTGAGGGCCAGTATCCTTTCCACGTCTGTCGTTATTACCTAAGCCTCACATCCATGTGACATGCTGCTGAAAACACATGTTTTCAGAATGCTCGGTTTTGTCTCCAGCTTTATGGCTTTGGTTTTCCAGAGCTTATCTATACCTTTCAGTGCTGCTGTCGCCTTTGCAATTCTAACTAGTAATTCTTTTCTACTCTCCAAGTCATACAACATGTTATTTCCAACGTATATAAACTTTTCAACACTTTCCAACTGAATGCCGTCCACGACCATCTTCTTTGTTAAATTCTTTCTCCAGCAATCGCCAAATAGGCCTACTATTGTTTTTGCTTTATCAGAATTCATGGTAAGGCCACATCTCTTTCCTTCTTCGTTCAGCGTTTGTACTGTGTGCTTCAATCGTTGTTCATCTTCTCAATCAGATCAATATCGTCAGCAAAGCAAAGATTATCGATCCTTATGCCGCTGACTGATACTCCATCGTTTTCCTTGATCTTGTCCAGTGCTCCTTCTATGTGCGTGTTGAAAATACTTGATGATATTGTACACATATTGATTGACTCATTAATTTACGAGACGGACAGCCCGAGGCTGCAGAGCCCCGTTCCACCGGGAGACCAGCCCCAATGCACACGGAATCTGGCTGCTATGGCATTGGATTCATCTCCAGCAATCGCTCAGTCAGGCAGTCTTATAGTCTGACCAGACATCTAACGCCGGCATTGGCCGAGTGCAACACCGGCCGTCTGTCTGTATTCGTCTCGTGATTAGCGAGACATGCTGTACAAACGTGGTAGGCGGTTAATGTATAGGGACCTTGAGCAAATCCTTAACTCACAATTTTATTAGTGATTAAATAAATCTATGTCATGGCCAGATTGCGATTAAGAAAATTTTTGAATTCAAATGAAAAATCATTGAAAGAATGATTGAATAACATAAAAGCATAAAATACAACTTTTGGGGGAAATGGATCCCCTAAATTGTGGTGCTCCAGGCAACTGCCTGTTCTGCCTATACCTAAGGCGGGCCCTACTGTTTTCTGTAGCGACCGTGTGGCCTGTATCATGCTCATTTTGCAATTAATTCATTGGGTGAGAATACCGTGAGATCCTTCACCACCGCTGACCGTTTGAATGGGGGCCACGCCATTTAAGGTCCCCGTTTACGGACCGTGTTAGCACGAGATTTAAATATCTGAAATATAGCTACTATCGGTATGCGAACCAGCATCCTCACGTACAGAGGTGCCTTAACGTTCGCTTTATCCAATAAGCTAAGGTGGTTTATATATTCAAAAAGTGAAGTGTTGTAATCTAGTTTAGCATGGACTACGGATGTAGCAATGGTGGATGCGATTTTTAAGTCAAGCACAGTGTGGATACTTCGAAAGTCACGGCTATGTATGAAGCAAAAGCGGGAAATACAGGTGATATAATCAGACAAGCTGAGGTTTTCGTCAATGATCACACCTAAGTTGCAGACAGGAAAATTAGTAGTAAAGGTGTGGGTGGAGGCAGAGTCCAGGTTGAGAGAGATAGAGGGGTTGGAAATTTTCTTTAGCTGGTAGCGTAGGCCCCAGGAAGAGATTTGTGTAACTATACAAAGATGATCTATAGAGTCGGTGAACAAAGTCGTCGAACATTGTCCCAATGTGTGTGCTTGCTGAGTAATGTTTCTGTAAACTTCTTAAATAATTTGTTTAAGCCTATATGACCCCAGCGTGGCATCAAACTTTAATTGTAGAGTATCAGTATATTGTATCTTTGTCTCTGCTAACTAGCAATTGTCTTCTTGGTCATACATAGGATTCAGCTAGTCTTTTTGCCTTAGAAAGGTTTGCACGCTTATGCACAGCCTAATCACGCCCAAGTTCCTTAAATTCTCGATCACTCGCTATCGATCAGTAGCCTACTCTACCTCCCATTTCATGTGAAACACTTTGTTTATCTTCCCATTCAAAGTTACAAGGTTTGATGTGTTCCATGTTATCTGCTCCGACAAAGTTTTCAGTGTAATCCAAGCCAGCAGACATCACTGTTCCCGTGTTCCGAGCAAAAGAGACGGACATGGATGAGTGCATTCTTTGGGATGAGTGGAGAAGCTGCGTTGTCAAACGTGCAGATCTGCACAGGAAGTATTAAGTAATAAGTAAGTAAATTCCTAGAATCGAGGTAATAGAAGTTCCGAGCAACTAAGAAACACAAGTTGAGTGTATTGAAACCACAAAAACATTTTCAGTGTACTCGGTGCGCAACCAGAACAGACATGACATACCCTCCTTAAATAACGTGTACTCACTACTAAGCATGCGCACTAGGTCAGAGTAAATGTTAGATAAAGATGGGATGCGATTTTGGTTTTTAGCAGTTTCTCCTGAAACTAACAGTAGGGAGATTAACATTTTTAAAATTAGAAAGGCAAGTCAGCAGTGCAACTATGTAATACGGACAATTGAAATGGAATGTGTAATCACTTATTTGTGTGACACTGCTTTGAGATTTTCGTTCAGTCGATGCTGGCATAGCGTTCTGTTGAGGTTTTATTTGCTGCTTGGCAAACAGTGTTAGAGTTAGATAATAACAGAGTCAGGAAGATAAAGATCAGTG
Organism: Norana najaformis; assembly: GCA_964023275.1. NCBI lineage: Eukaryota > Metazoa > Annelida > Clitellata > Crassiclitellata > Hormogastridae > Norana > Norana najaformis. The sequence goes on along the minus strand of OZ029913.1, from coordinate 48,717,226 downwards.
TAGACTGGGCAGAGGAAAAACAGATAGACTGAAGCGGAGTTGAACAATTAGTAAGGTAGGCATATGAGAGATGATGACGATGATGATGAAAAAGAGGAGTCAAGAAACAGAGAAAGGAAAAAAGGGAAAAATCTCGCTTTTAGTCTGTTAATTCTGCCTACATATAAATAATATGGTAAGCCTAGTTTGCGAGAGAAAACAGAGTACCACAGGCCTAACGGATGTTACCCAGTAAGAAATAAGTGCGCAAGAGAGTAACACGAGTTTTGTCAAAATACTTTTATTTTATAAAATTGTTAAAAGGCATAAGTTTGCAACATACACAAAAGAAATATGAAGACATGTGCTGCACCATACTAACTCTTTCAAGTACTTGGGAAATAAATAGCAACTTGTGCCAAACTGTACTTTTAATTTGTGTTTGGAACACATCCACATGTTCTCCATGTTATTTGTGTGCACCATGATTTTTGGGATGAACACCTACTTGTGTTCATGCACAACAGCAGAATACATAAAAATGCCGTTTTCTGTTTCTTAACTAGAAAAAGGAAAATCTAGTTAAACTAAATTTTATGGTGCTGCACACATATTTGGAATTGATTACTTAATTATTATGTACTTGCATATTTCTTATTGAGTAAATTCTGGTAGGCCTGTGACTATTTCCTCTCGCATCCTAAGGTTTATTGTTGTACAGATTTAACAGATGTCAAATGAGATTTTGTCAAGAAAAGATAGAAGAGTAGAAAACTTTGACACAATACAGGTGATGTGGTTGCCTCAGTTAGTTGCTAATTTCTCATCAAAGAAACGAAAAACTGAGGAAAGCACATTTGGTATTGACAGTTAACACAAGAACAAGTTGACGCTGAATTTGGTTTACAGATGTGAAAATGCTGTTGAGTACTTTTCCTGCAGAAAGTGTTAGTGTACATTTCACCAACATAAAAGTGGATACAACTCCACAATTTTTTTGGAAAATGAACGAGATGCACTTGTTCTTCTTACTATGTTTGAATTTAGCAGTTGGTTTCTGTCAGTTCAATGCTCTGTTTACTGCTAAATTAAAATAGTAATAGTAGTATCAAAATAATATTTTTAACAATGAGCTAATAACCAAATTTGCTGACCAAATTATCCATGTTCCATAATGCCAGCTGTATGAAATAGTAATAGTTTGGTTGAATTTGGTTATAAATAATCATTCACTTGTAGTTAGGCACTAAAACTTGCATTATCTCAAACAGGTAATATCAAGGTGTTAGAATTCAACTGTATGCAAAAACTGGAAGGTAATTGGCAGCAGAGCGATGAGCCTATATTATCAAACCAAGAGAAGAGTAAATTTTAAACTTTTAATGGTGCATTTACTTAAGCTATGTTGTGTTATGGCTGGTGGAGTTTGGCATTTAAATTTTGCCATGTTGTGTTAAAAAAGTTCACAGGGTATAGTCTGAATTATTAGCACTTTATTCTATAGTCACAGAACACTTACCAAATATTGAGTTGTCCAACTGTTGGAAAATTTGAAGAAAAGCAAGGGCACACTTCCTATATTTCAAATGTTTAACTATTTTATGGTAACTTTTAATAGTTATGATGCATATACATTATATTTGTGCTTTAGAATAATCAAAGTCACAATGTAACATTTCATTTACATGCAGATATTTTGTTGTTAATTAACTATATTAGCAGATCTTAGATTGAAGGCGAACTTAAAATTATGAATATTATTTACTATAGACATGAAGAAGATTCTGAGGTTGAACTGATAACGTATGTGTTGTGACTGATTTGTTTCCAGCTAATACTGACCTTAGTCACCAAAGATGAGTACAGTGATGCTGTTCAGATGTTGTATAATGCAACAGCCTCCAGTAAGTTAAACTCTTGAGTGATTTTTAAGTTTCCTTTGCATAGTGCCATATCAGGTAAAATTACTAGATGAAGAGGAGCTTGTCTCATTACAGCCACAGTTGTTACTATGGACTTAAGTTGCATACATGGACATTTGTGTAGGTTAATGAGAACCCTTCAGAATTCAAACAGATATACTGGTGTAATTAATTATTTGATGGGTTACTGGGTAAAGTTTGAGGTGTCGGGTTGGTTGGTTGGTTTGCTGGCTGGTTGGATAAATCAAGTTTATGAATTGTGTCAGTAGTTGACACTGATTGCAGAGGATGTTTTTACTGAACTCTTACACTTCAGAGAGGCTTTTAGAGGAATGCTCTAAATGTCTGAAAATGCTACGAGGTCACTCATTTATTGGCCGAATAACTTGCCAGTTTTATTTCTTTCTGCCTTCTTGATGGTATAGTCATCCAGTTTGGATGGATGTAGGCACTTGAACAAGTTACATTAAGTTTTGCACTTAACAGCTTGCAAGTGTCAACCCATGCACAAACCTGTTATGTGATCTAATTTATATCCTGTTCTGTAGCTGTTGGCTGGCTTTCTTCTAAATCAACTTGTTTCATCTTGTGTGTCACATAGTCTTGGAGATTTTCGCAGGTTTGACATGTGTTTCTTCTTGTCGTTTTCCTTCATATCTGTCATCATTTCTTGTCTGAGCAAATCTTTTGCTGCCAGAGAATTATGAGTCTTTGAGTGGTTCTTAATGCTGAGATACATACATGAAGTTCACATTTTGGCTATACTGTTTATTTCTGACATTGTGTAGAGACGACGACATATTGATCCTTCGATGATTGGATCGCCATTTAACTTCCAGCACACAGTACATGTCGGTTCGAATGATGTTAATGGGGGAGAATCACACGTATGTGATCTGTTTAGTTCTTGTATTGCATGTACTGTGAGGTTTTTGAGTACTGCAATCTTATATCAGCATACAGTGGAAAATACTTAACACGAAAATGTTTAACATGAAATATTGGTTAACATGAAAAGGATGCTTAGTCTGTTCCAGTATCAGTGGTGTTTAATGTAAGTTACAGTACAAATTGTTTTAACACGAAATGCAGGGGACTAGTACGAACAGTTCGTATTAACCGAATTTTGTCTTAAACATTTTTTGCTATTCTGGTTTTTACACTTAATATAAACAGGTACGGTAATTGGGTATTGCATTCGTATTAAAGTACACACATTCAAACAAACTACATGAAGTCATTTAATTGACAGATAGTAAAAGATAAAATTTGTATAAAATTTACAGATACTACTTTAAAAATCACATTCAAAGTTAATAAAAGTTCAAATCCCTTCTGCTGATACAGATAGGGCCTGTGTTTGTTTCTATGAATAACATTGCCATTCTTCAAAAGATGGGTCAGAACATAGATTAACATCGTAGAAGGCACTCCTAGATGTATGGTGGTAGTAGTGACTGTAGTTTCACACAAATTGGCAATACGATCTATACCTAACCCAGGTTGCGGAAGGTCTAAAAGCCAAGCCATTAGTCATTTGACCACATTTCACCTACATGTATCTCATGGCATCTTAAGCCCTTATTACTAAATGGTTTACTGTGCCGCTATATTGGAGGAAATTCGGTGAGCACTCAAAAGGTGGCAAATATCCGCTGCTGGAATTGAAAAACGGTTAAGACAAAATTTGATTAACAGTGTTCACACTACCGTATTTTCTGGAATACGAGACATGGTTTTTTACATGAACTTCTTGGGGTGTGTCTTATTTGCGGAAATTTTATAAATTTCTCGAAGTAGCTATATATAGCCAGCAAAGACCCGATAGCATTTTAAATTAAATTAGATCACATTTATGTAATGTGGAATATACATAGTGAAAGCAGTACTAGGCTTGTAGACCGCATGCATACTGAACTGAGAGTTCATGGTGTCCCTTGCCACAACCTACGATCTGACCTACACCTCTGATGCGTCATGCAACCTCCCATGGCAGGCCTGAGAGAAGTGGGGTGGGGCGCCCTGCAAAGCAAACACGGTGGCTTTCTTGGAAAGGGCAACAAAACAGGGAGGTCAGGAAGCCGCGCTGGGGCTTTGGGAGAGGCTGGAAATTTGCTGATGTTTATTCTTCCCCTGGGATATCTGTCCTAACAGTTGTATTTACCAACCAAATTTAATTAATATGCATTCACTACTTCAGGCAAGATGTTTTAAATTTCAGTTAGCATTACCAGGGGTATATAAAATCAAAGATCAAATTAGTTGATGGATGAATTTTGGTATTGGGATTAAGACAGTGCAAAGCTTATAATTTGATTGGTGGCCAAAATTTGATTCATGATCGCTGTTAAGCGGTCCTTAAGTTTTGTTCATAAGGAAAGTTGCTCACTGCAAGCTTTTTACATTTGCACCATTTGTCAAATGCAGTTTTACACAAAGGGTTTTACACGAGGGGCTGACCCCTCCTCTAGGAGGGATTAATTTCAGCCAGAGGGACAGATATATATATATATATACATATATATATATATATATATATGAGAGAGAGAGAGAGAGAGAGAGAGAGCGAGTTTTACACAACTGAGTTTTACACAGTCCTGTGACTCTGTTTGACAGATTGTTGTGATAACTGCTTTTGCAGCAGTGATTTGTTTTGGGACTTTCATGACTTGTTCACGGGACCTTAAGATTTTTTGCCTACTTAAGTGTTCTTTTATTTTAACCTATAGTATCAATGCTCTTGTTGGTTATTTGCTGCTATTTTGGTAGAATAAAGGTGGATAGCTGAACATGGTGAGAGCATTAACAAAGTGCCTTTGATTGAAAAGTTTTAGCAATACTGATGCTAGGAGATCATGACATTTCTGTTTCCACTGCTTTTTTGTCTTGGCAGTTGAATTCAGTCGAATCACAGATGCACACAAAGGGTGGCTACACAGAGTCTTCGTCATCGTCCTCCATGACTCCATATCGCAAGATGATTGACATACAACCAGTCGCTTAGCTAGACTAGACTTTTGTAAGAATGTCTGTTTAGAAACATTAATTTAAAATAGACCAGAAACATTCTTTTTCTTGGAATTTCATTTTGCTAATGCATTGAGTCTGTAGCTCCATGTTTTCTGGTTCGAGTTTGCTGGGTGGACTCTGTAAAGACCTGGGGCCATTTGTTTGTCACATATGTCTTTGTTATGATGCAGCAGTATTTGGTACTTGCTTGCATTGGCTAGGAAGTAAATGGCAAGTCTAGCAATGCAGCGAAGACACTCTCCGGCTACATGCGGGGTCATCCTTAAAGGATGTCTGCAAAAAATGACCTACTTTGGATTCCTTTCCTTCCTCTGTAGTTCGCATTATCCTTTGCCTTGCCCTTTGCAGATATCCGAACTGCAGTAGAGTTCTGAGGTCTAGATATGTTGCTATCTGACTAAACTTGGTGTTTAAGACACAGGATGTGCTGAAATAAGTATATGTACTAAATTTAGATGAGGATTTCCACATTGAACATAGCATTCCCTCCTCCGTTGGTTGCTTGTGGATGACCCTTCCTCCCTCTCTTTGTGGACATCCTTAATGGACAACCTCTGAGCACAAGTATCGTTTGTTATTCTTTTGTAACTACAGTGCAGTCCCATTAATGCTCGACCTGTTTACACATGAATCCGCTTAACACAAGGTTGCGTCGTGACTCCTGCCGATGCCTGTTTAACATGCAAGAAGCATTAGCATGCATTACAATCAATACACACGCTGCACCAGCTAATATTCATTGTCGTTTTATTAGACGGCCTGTATCAACTGGAACAGCTGTTTCAATGCGCGGCAACATTTGCTGGGTACAGCTGGCTTTAAGCCCTTCAGGGGCTGTACAGTTCCAAAGTAGGTGAACTTAATATAGCTCTCCAAACCCATCTCTGCCTCAGGCAGGAGCTTAGCTGCTTGATGTCTCAGCCAAAGTTACAACATCTGTGTATCTCTAAGGCTTGGCAGTCTGATGGGACTTCAACCTTAAAAAAATGTGTCTGGAAATAGTTGATGTTAACATAGCCGAAAACATAAATTATCTGTTATTGAATCACAAACACTTATCCCCATAACAAGACAACAATTTGGCCTTTCAAAGTAATTGGACTAAATTGCCTGGTAGCAGGCTACAGTGCAAGAGCCTTCACATAAGACAGCCTTTGAGCTTTCACACTAAGACTTACATAAAACATTACTGTATTTCAGCATAGCCCTTTTAACCCATGGTTTGTTAACACACGGTTGTAGTGACTTTGGCTCCCAACAACTGCATGTAAATGGAACTGCACTGTATTAGCATTAGTTATGTTAACCAAAAGAGCTTTTCTGAGTTACTAAAATAATGCTATAAAAATGCCCATTTACGTAATGCATGGCTTGATCTTTGTTCATGGTGCAAAAGAGCTTAGCTGGACGGGAAAGCACTTAACTGCTGTTCATCAGCCAGGGTCAGAGGTGTCTGTCATCTGAATGCACACCCAAATCCCAGTCATTAGTTAATTCAATGTGGTTTGTGCTGGATTGTATCTGGCGTCATTCAACTTGATTGAACAGTCTGGCCAAAGATAACCTACAGCTGTGTAATAGGAAAATGTGAATGATGCTGCTTTCTGTCTGGTCTTTGTTTTAGGGCACAATCCTGCATTTTGCTGCACTTTTCGAAGATACTGGTGTTGAAAATTGCGCCTTGGATAAGAGACATATAGAAGACAAGAATAGAGCTTTGTGTGCTTCTTGAATCTCTGAATGTGCTTCCGGAAAATGACGGTTACCTCAGTATTCGTTTGCACACAGTGGTTGTGATATTTTTTCACACTACCAAATTTTGTACTTGTTTCTTTGTCAGGATTACACTTTCCAGAAGATGGCCTAACAGTCACAAAAGATGCAAGAGTGTAAAACTGCAACAGGATAATTCTTACATTACAATTGCTACAGAGACAATTTTCTGAGTTCTCACAGCAGCATGATATGTGATTCTGGTATTGACTCTGAACAAATGCCTAGTTGCATGACATGTTGTTTCATATGAACATTGCAGTGCAGCTGTTGATTTCGTATGGTCAACCCTTCCACCTTATATATTACTTGTAGATTGATATAGCACCTCTCTAAGATCTTAAGCACTGGGAGTACTTTAAGCATGGTCTTGACCTGTAGACAAGTAATAACATGACTGTGGTTATTTGCTTGGCGGGATGGTGGGATCCACCCTCCCAAGACACTCATTGTGTAAGGATCTAGTGGGAGTCCTTTGTCAGTTGATGCTTAGTGATTGGATAGTGGCACTATGTCAATAAAAATAATGCCAATTAGCTGTGGTTCTTTTAGTGTAGATGTTATCTTTTAATCAGATTTACAGCAGTATCTCTTTTATGACTGGCTAATATTGTATTTGTAATTTGAGATTTATAAAGCGCCTCTTAGAGGATGAACTCAACAGAGGTGCTTCCGACCCACAACAGTAAAATCACTTAAACAGTACAGTCTTCCGGCGCCTGCACTTTTTACTGAGTAGTTGAAAGATGATGTTATGGCCAGACCTGAGATGTGGTTACAGTTCTAGCAAACCACTGCAAAAGTGCCTTTCAACACAATGTTCTTGGTCCTATTTGTAATACCTTCAAAGTGACAGACATTGTCATTTCATACCATGTGGGCTTTGCATAGAATATTTGTGTCCAGTCTGCTATGTAAGCCAAGTAAATGAAATTTAAAATCCATTTGATAGGGCATAGTTTGGTTCCTTGTTTCGTTATTTCTCAAGTTTTTCATCTGCATACAAGTAGGCATAATTTTTATTTTGAAGGATCGCTTGATCAGTACAAATGAATGTTAAGTTACTGCTAGCATAATGTTTGCTCTTCGGTGTTGTATGAGAACTGGACTAAAAGAAGGCCAGGTAGTAGTTCCAACGTTTAATGTCATCTTATGGCATCAAAGGCCTTTTACACCACCTTCCTTTATCCAGGCTTGGGACTGGTACTACCTGAGTCGGGTCAGATATTGCTCCATTTGTACACAGGGTCTAAAGATGGTAAAAAAATTACCTACTTTGCACACCCTGCCCCTTTTCTGCATTTTCCCCATTCCCTTTGTGCATGTGTGCACTCCAGTGGAGTACTAGGCTACCTTGTTGATCTTGCATGGTTAACTGCGCTATGGGGTGGGGTATTTTGATATTGCCATGTCCATCGAAAAGGTTCCAGAGGCTTAGCGAAGGGGACAGTTGTTCCTGGACATAGGCCTGGGTGGGGCACAGAGTTACCTTCACTATATAAAAATGAATACAGTTATTTATGGAAGAAACATATTTTAGACTAAAATTATGTGCAAGCTATGGTTTTCGTTTTGTTCCCCCATTCAGAATTTAGTTTGGACTTTGGACATCGGGCACAGATTTTGCATCTTGTCACAGGCCCAAAGTGACTTCAGTCTCCCCCTCTTTGTGGACATCCTTAATGGATGACCTGTTCGAGTTTCTGGGTGAAGACCCTACATTACAGTATTGCAAAGCAGTTTGTAAGACACATGGGAAGTTGAACTTGGAAGAAGAGTTAACACTCTATTTCACTGATATTTAGCTGTTGTGTCACCTCGCAAACTGGAAACAGAATCTACATGACAGCAGATTGCAGTTATTGAAATGATGTTTTACGAAAACCCTATTTTAAACCAAGATTTTGTTGGAATTGCAATTTATAAGAAGCAGTTGGAGATGAATGACTATTGAAGCAGACATGTTTGTCTAGCATAGCAAGCTGACGGTGTAATCATCAGCTAAGAATAAACGTGATGCTTAAGGAGCAATTCTAGTCGCAAAAGATGCAAGAGTGCAAAACTGTTTTGTAGGTGGTCCATGGTTTGACAGGAAGTTATTACAGACTTCTGATCTGCACGTTTTCTGAAAGCAACTGCAGTTAAGTTTGCTTTCTAGTGGATAAGATTTTCTTTGTAGGCTAATTTTAGAGTGCACACATTGGCACAGGTTAGAGCAGCAGAGGACCAAAGCACAATTTTCTTATAGTCATTTTGTCTTAAAATTTTGCTGTTTATGCTTCCAACCAGTGTTTGGAAGTTCAGTTGTGAATGACTTTTGTGTATTGTTTTAATGAAATCATTAATGATAAGCACAGAGATTAGATTATGGAAATGTAGAATTGAGAATACTTTTGAGCACTGTTACAGCCTTTGAGATATCAAGCATCTTCTATCTGCTAAGATCAATGTAGTCTTATTTGCATGTGATCCTTCCTGCATGCATTGGTTACTCAGAACTTTACATGCATTTCAAATGCTGAGTTTCGCAAATGTGTTAAAATTGCTCGTTTTTAATCTGTAACAATCTGCTGTATTTAAATGTATGAGCATAAATTTATGTATGCACGTGTGTATATGGGCTTTTGTGTACTGTCTTAACTTAAGGACCTCTCAAAAGTGCTGCAAACATGGCTGTCTCTGGAATCAAAAAAGAAATACGTCTTAACATAAAGGCTTACAGTATTTGATTCAGCTTAGATGTAAATGTTATGCAGAGAGGTTGCACGTCAGCCAAGATGCTTTTGTCTTTTTTCTTATTTGGTTATGATCTGATTCAGTAAAGTTTTACTATGCTCAAGTTTGAAAAAATCTTCTGTTCAATTACAAATTAAAATTTTTATGATTGGGCATTACTATGCAACAGCCATTTATTGGTAGTGAATGAGATAAAATATGAACTGTGATATTCTTAGTGTATGCATCTGCAAATGTGTTAAAACAGATCAGCCATGTGTTGGTAAAAAATTTGATAATGATTTATTTGAGCTAGATATACATTTGAGCAGGCAATTTGGAGCACCTCTGAAATCTGTGTAACCAGTTGGCAAAAACATGACTGTGTTAGTAGCACAAGTTTGTTACAAGTTTTTGACATGTTACAATAGCACTGCAGTACTGCAAAGACAAAACCAGTCTCAGATTAGCAGACATTTTCTTAAGGCCAGTTAAATAGCAAGAGCGTACAAAAGCATATAGTATTTGACATAGAGGTCAGAAATCTTAAATGAACCACTTCAAATTATAAACCCGCTTCCACTTTTGTGATGCAGTGCATTGCTCAGAGCAGTTCAAGAGATACAAAATCTGTTTGCAAGAATGCAACAGAATAATGCCAAAGTCAAATTCCAGGTAATGAACTAGTGATACGAAAATGGTCAAAATGCCAAACAACCTACGGCCTGACAGTTTCAATGTGGAAAAATGTTTTTCTCTAGTTTAAACATAATTTATCTCATAATCCATGTGCTCAAGTCCCAAAATTAGATATGCAGAATTAACTTACTTGGTGCAAGAGAAGGCTGAAGCGTCCTTCTCATAATCAGCATTTAGTTTTCTGCATAAAATATGACTCAAAATCCTTTGGCTACAGTCATACTAGCCCAAAAGTCCTGTGCAAAAATGTTACCCTTGTGCTAAGTCATGAACAAGTTTTGTACAACAGACTTGACTGAACTGATACAACAGACTTGACTGAACTGATACAATAGTCTTGACTAATTTTGTTTACCAAAAGTTTTAACTAATTTAATTTGCTTGTGAAGTCCCATTTAATAATTAGCAACTTCTAATGCGCTGATGTCTAATGCACAAGGCATCAACCGATGGCACACCAAAACCAAGCCACAATCAGGTCGATATCCAGAAGGTCGGTCCGCACAACTTTTAAGCTTTAGGCTTAGTCATGCAAAACTAACAGATGTCCAAAGTCTCTGTTGACACCTAGAAAGCTTGGACTGGTATTGCTGACTACAATGCCTTCTACCCACAATTTAGGTCACCCATTGTTCAGCTTTACAATCTCCGCCTGGTCTGTGGATGGTATAACCCAGACAAATTACAAAATAGTCAAAACCAGAAAACAAATGTGTTCAGTACATGAGATACACTACACTACAGTTTGAATATACCTAATCAACTGTCTATTTGCAACACACTTTACATGTCATAGTTGATATTGCACACAAACTTCTGTAACTTTAGCAAATCCTTAGATACACACTGATCTACTTGATCATGTAAAGAACAAGACAAACGAAATAGTTTGGCAAGATCAAACAATACAGTTCCATGTAAATGACAACAGTTAAGCCATGGAGTGAAATGTAGTAGCTTATGGACTGATGAGATTGCCATTTGACAGTGAGCAGTTGCCAATACTAAGGCTGTCATCGCAATCTTCTTTTTCCTCCCTCGAACAAAGACTGACTCATTTTGTTCTTGCGAACTTGTTCAGCTGGTGTTGCCTAGAGGCAAGGATTGACATGTATCTTCGTTAAAATCCTTAAAACTTACCTATGCCACTGCCCATCAGTGCCCGCAAAAAATTTTCCAACAGGGGCAAAATCAAGTAGCGCAAAAGTTATTCACATGTCAGCTGCACGACAGTATTGCTGTTAACAGCAACATTAACATCACTGGCATATTCACTGCCATTTAGTAATGTTTTCTGTTTATTTAAGTTAGTCCTACTCCGCTTTTTTGCTTTCTCCATATAGTCTCTTGATATACATGTACTTTTGTATATCCATCCATAACTAAATGGCTTCACAAGAGAATGATGAAATAGACTTCAAGAGAATTAGCATGGGCTTGTCTACAGTGAAATATACTAAATTAATCAGATCAGTTCTACAAAAAGATAAGTCACAGTTACACAGTGTAATATTCGGTACAGGCAAGAGGTTAGATGAAGCTCAGGAAGCCACAATTACGTCACATAGGCTGAAAGTATACATCTTTCCTATGAGTCTGGTGAGGCCCAGTGCAGATATTAGCTAGAACTGTTACAAATGAAATTTTTAGGAACAGTCCTACATCATAAATCCTACCCTAGGTTGCAATGTCTACTGTTAAGCATTCACAACGTGGTCTAATGAGATCTGATAAATATACAGAAGTAGAAGAGCCATCACTTAAGGTAGCCCTGAGAAGCAACCATGGTTATGAAGTATTAGACACTTCATTTTTCTTAGCCTTGGCATTTGAGGGCAGGTAGTCAGCCCTCTTCCTTGCCATTTGACCTTCCCACTGACAGTGTACCTATTATAACTGAGTTGGCTAGGGATGCAAGCACAGCCGAAATCTTGAAACATTTGAAAAATTTCTGCCTGGCGAAATTCAAATTCCTGCACACCCCAAAAAGAAGTAGAAATGTGCATTATTCAAAATTATGATAACTCACAACCACAAACTTTCCTGTTCCCAGCAGCAGAAATGTAATCGTAGGCTAATAGCATTAATCTACTATATCCACACAGCTATCCACGGATGCCGTCTCTAAAGCCCCTGTGTCATGAAATTCTGCTAAGTTGATGTTTGATCACAAATATCACTGTCAAATACTTGTTTAATACAAGTATCTAGTCTGTAATAGAGTAAATATCACCTACAGTATGACAATCTTTCATTCAATAGTATGCCATTACACTAAACACTTAACGACCACACCTCACGCTTTGAAATGCCCTGTTTTAAATCGTAACTGCTCTAATCACCGCAATTCCTGACATGCTGCCTGAAACTTAACAGAAAACACAAGCAACTGGCCAGCTGCTGAAGACTGTCGTCCTTCAAAGATCTGGTGTCTGAGGGATGTGTGTCTTTCACCATTTGCATGGGACTTCTTGGTGTTGGGGTTTGTGTAGCAATTTTTATGATTGGACATTACTATGCAACAGCCATTTATTGGTAGTGAATGAGATAAAATACGAACTGTGATATTCTTAGTGTATGCATCTGCAAATGTGTTAAAACAGGTCAGCCGTGCGCTGGTAAAAAATTTGATGATTTATTTGAGCAAGATATACATTTGAACAGGCTAACTGGTCGCCCTCTTCTTCGATGCTATGTAGTCCAGGAACTCTGAACGTGGTATCCACCATCAGCTCTGGAGGGGAATCTTTTGCCTTGGGCTCTGCATGTCTGCAGAAGCTTACCAACAGTGACTCTTCTACTTATCTAAGCGCTGTTTACTTACTGATGGCCCAGGCAGAGTTTTTGTGAGGTACTAAAATGGCACAATAGTACATGTCTAGATACATACATACATTCACTGTATGTTCATTTTTGTTAACTGTGAAGCCAAGTGACCTACAAAATAGTGAAATGTAGTCGTTCAGTTCCACTTGATAAACACTGATATTATCATTTACATGACATATCAAGCTTTAAACACCAGAAACAGTTGTGAACAGCTAAAACATGAACACTGGTCTTCCATGATGTCTGTGAAAAGAACATCATTAAATTTTTTCTAACCAGCTCTTGTCAAGCTCTTGAGTGCAGAAAACTTCACTTACGTGTTCTTTGAGTCATTCTTGCAGTTGTTTCAGCTGTTCTTCTCGGTTCTTCAGCGATACTTCCATCTTCTGGATGATTTTTTCTTCAGTGATTTTACTGAACTTGTTGCTGGCTTCAGTTGCTTTACGAATATGTTCCTTCTGCAATAAAGTATCAGGTAAACTGTCGATGATTAGGAACAAAAACCAAACAAAAAACTGAATACTCTGTCCAGAACTAACATATTAGGGCTAGTATGACAATGGTGAAATCAGTATCTTATTTGCCTTTCATGTCTGCTTACCAAATACCTGGATGCTGTCTGCACATGAAATATGAAATGCAATAGATTATAAGTACTTGAATAAGCATTTGGTGCTGTTAAAGCTGTATAGCATCCCTCTTTCCCTACTAAACTTAGAATGTGAGGAATTTATCAGCACATTTTTCAGTGAGCTCGCTTTACACAACTGTAAACAGCACTGATCAATTATACTATCTGACTTTAATATTCCATCCTATAGATGAATACGATGATTGTCATGTTTTGCTGACCAGTTCTGATATTGATCCCAATATTATTTCGGTTCCATGTGTAGTAGCTTTTCAAAAAAAACATGCTCACAATCATGAATCTATGAAGCAGAAGTGACAATATTCCATGTACAAACAATTAGAATCAAGTATCTATCCATCCATCTTGCTAGACGAGCAGGTATTAGCATGCAGAATGAGTATTGAATCTATAGAAAACCCCACAATATTACATTGACAACAAAGGAAAAATTGGAAAATGTAGAAAACTGAACATCGGAATAATTTCGTCTGATGTAGCCAAGCACACAAAGTTTCCAAATATGTGAACTTTGCCTTGACTGCACCTGATCAAAACAGCATGGCACATATGTAACTTCAAACAAAGAACAGCTAAAAATGACCCATGTGTTGCCATCATTCCTGACATTTGACCCATCATCCAAAACCAGATTAATACGTTCTATAGTGCATTCCTAACACAACAGGAAAGCATGTAATTTAAACCTCTAAAGTCCGTTACCAGATTTCACTGGGTAAGCTCTGGAGTCAGTTACTGGATTTCCGGAAGATAAGACGTTAATCCATGGAAATAAAGGCTGCTTTTCATCAGGAAGCTGATTTTAACTGATAAAATCAACTTTTAAAACAGCTAAATGTTGGACTCTAACATCTAACAGATAATTTCTTATACAAACTAAGGTGCCAATTTACATCATGAGGGTTGTTTCCTATGAGCTGTAGTTTCACATTTTCATGAATATTTGTTACAGAATGATACTGGCAATATTAAAAGGATTTCAAAGCTATGACCTGGATATAAATAAATATTAAGGCGGCTCTATCATACAAACAAGATATCATGTGCAAGAGTAATTGGCTCTAAGTGGATGCAGCTAAGCAAGGCCATCGCCTAGTTTGATTAGCTGTTGTCTGAGTGACACCTACGCAATTCATGAATGGGGCGAGAATAATAATAATTTCCCCCACCAGTGGATGATGATTCTGAAAGCAATTTCTGTGAAGATTTGCTGTCAGACAATACAGAGGATGGGGAGATTGAGTATGGATCAGAGGGTGAAGGAAGCATGAATGAGGGCCTGAATTCTCATGGGATTCAGGAAGAATGGTCTCGCTATGTTAGACCACCCTGAGTCCCTATGAAAGGATTTCTGGACTGGTGCATCAACTTCAAGTTGGTGCCTGGGCCAAAGATTTTTCAAATTTACTGTTGCCTGTCTACTTTCTTGCCGTTTGGTGTGCTACCACATGGTGATGAAATATAATTATGTTTGTAATAGCATGAGACTATGCCATATGGGTACCGATCTATGAGAAAGTAAAAGTTTGTGAATACGATAGGGGATCAAGAACCCAACATGCAAACCGCACCACAATTAGCCCTTGTTATGGTGAATTCATGTACCAAAATTCAACTATGTCAATTACTGTCAACATTGACATTTTGGTGTTACAAAATACCGTGAAACATGCTAGCGTAAGCTACAAAATGCATCACCAAGTTAGATCTATTGAACTTTTTCAACAACTCCCTTTCTCACAGATCAGTACTCATATGGCATAGTCTCCTGCTATTACAAAAATATTTATATATCATCATCATTTTATGGGATGGTAGCACACCAAACAACTGCGATAATTAGCTTTTAAGCAATGTTTGCCTTTCCATATATTTGAAAGGGTGGGAGATACCCTGATGATAATTGCATTTTTATAATCAGCACAAGAAATTGATACAAAGCTGAAAATTTCAGGCTTCTGTCTTTATTACTTCTAGATTTACAGCAAGTCAAAAATTCATCAATCATTCAATTTTTTCGTGAAGTCAGGAAATGGCAAAAACGTTTTTTTGAGATAACTAAGTAAAATTTTCAGAAATTTCTTACATCTGGTAGTAGAAAGTGTGTGTCAAATTTCATTAAAATCCAAGATAGTGTGGTGTACACCTTTGGTTGATTTGACATGGAATGACCCAGCTGCTTCACAAACAACATCATTACCAAGGCATTTCAAAGTTATCGATTCCAGGTTCTGACTGAGTACTAGCAATTCTGCGATTCCTCAATGGCTGTCCCTCGTGACACACCAGGATTCAATCCCTTGCACAGAGTCAGAAGCATAGTTGATCTCTTGAATGCTCACTTTTCCAACACATTGATTCCAAACACGGAACTGAGTGCTGATGAAGCCATGGTTGCTTTTAATGGAAGGGTTTCTTTCCGACAGTACATGCCATGTAAATCAATAAAATGGGGCATAAAAGTTTGGACTTTGGCTGAAGCACAGTCTGGTTACTGTTTTCAATGTTTACACTGAAAAAGCTAAACCAAACCATGATGCAATAAGAAGACAGCAGGGTCTGTGCTATGATGTTGTCAGAACCTTTTGCTCTCCAAGTGGAGAGAGTTTGGGGTTTCTTGGCTATGGCCATCATTTGTACTATGACCGGTAGTACTTCAGCTCCTTGGATTTAAAAGGACAAGACCTATTCAACTTAAACTATAATGTTGAATCGAAGAGGCCTTCCACAAGAGGCTCGCCAGACTAAACTGAAGTACAGAAGTGATGTAGCTGAACATCAGAAAGGACCTGTTACTCTAAACAATGTTTCAAGACAAACACAATTTCTTTCCTTTCCACCTGTCATGGTTCCAGCATTTCAGAACAAGGAAAGCCACTCATAAACTTCCAGTATAACTGATTTATGGGTGGAGTTAATAAACTAAACCAACTGTGCTCATGTTATGAGCCTGGACGATATGGAAAGAAATGGTGGAGATGTTTATTGTGGTGGATGGTGAATGTAAGCATAATCAATGCTTACATTCTCTGGGTGAAGGGTCAGGGTGATACAGAAGAGGGCAGGCATTGTATACAAAATTTTATCATATCTTGTTCATCAGCTTTGTGAGGGATTTGAGCCAGCTTGCACTTGCACTCAAGGATGCCCTTCTAAAATTGGAGGGAATTCACCCAAGAAACAACCACCTCTAGCAGTCCTCTCAATTCTGAAGTTGAGGGTCACAAGCTGGTTAAAATAAATTAAAGAAATTGTTATAACTGCTCCAAAATGGGTAAACGGACAGCAGGTGGCAAACACAGAACCAGCATCTTTATGTGCAGTCTCTGTGAAGTTCTGCTTTGTACGTAAGGAAGCTTCCAGGAATGGCATAAAGAATACAACCTCGACTGAAATAATAAAATTATGGACTCAATCCAAAATTTATCCCTAGGCATTAACTAAGAAAGTTGGCCTCTTCCTGGATAGTCTTGTGGTGGATCAGCCACAAGGCAGGTCTACTTGGAAAAAGGCAGGAGTATCTATGATGCGCTTTAGGCAGTAACGAAGACACCTTTATTTCTGTAGGATTCAACTGGCTACTATATAAGCAAAACACAGGGCAGATGAGTGGAACAGGAGGTGTCATGTGGTGCGAAGCTATTGTCGTGAAGAATAGTTGCAAGCCTTGACATATACGAGTCAAAGCATTTTTTATATCATTTGGTTAGTGATATTCAGTGCATTCTCTACTAAGCAAAAACATAGCGCATACAAATATACGGATGAGGGTGACATCCAGAAAAGGCTAATCAGTGCACTCCCAAGTCACAGCCGAAACTAAACGGTCTGGCTACTGGTCGACTCTGCAGATCCGACAGGGCTCGCAGAGTCCACCAGTAGCCAGACCGTTTAGTTTCTGCTGTGACCATCGTTCGGGCCCACCCTGTTGTTAGATTGCGAGACGGTCTCAGTCATGATAGTTGGAAGGCAGAGGTTGTGCGAAACTCGGGGAAGTTCCGTTAGGGTTAGATAGAACAGGTCTGTGTAAAACGAGTGGGAAAGTTATGGAAGCTACCCCATCGATCCTGTAGGGGAAAACTGGTCAGTGCGCTCCTGAGAACGTCGCAGCTGATTCGAACCTGTCTGATATCTGGCTGACTTCGTTGATCTGGCAGGGCTCGGGGACCCCCCTGTCGCGAAGTCATGAGATGATCTAAGTCACAATAGTTGGAAGATAACAGGTTGTGTGAAACTCTGGAAAAGACGCAGTCACAATACTCCTTGTCGAAATTCAGACGGCAGGAAGAGATAAGGGGAAGACACCACGAATCTTAACGCAGACCAAGAAGAGCACCGGTATGGAAGAGACCGGCTTTTAATGCAGACCAAGAGAATACCAGGTTCATCATAGTCCAGGTTGGTTACCCCAATAATACTGGAGTCGAGACGGTAAATACCGACTCCTCTATATGCTTGTCACCACACACTGTTCGAAGGACTGACGGAAGTGTGGGGAAGGATCCTGAGACACAGCATTAAAGCATTGGTATCAACTGAAGAAGCTGTCACCAGTCTGGACAACCTCAATTTAAAACGGTTCTTTTCACAGCCACCTATTGTTGTGAAGGAAATCGATGCACCGTAAACCCTAAACTAATAATACTAATAATAAAGAAAAGGAAAAAATCATGACAGTTGCTCCTACATTATTAATGAATCAGTAGTACATCACCAAACCTAACCATCAGACTACTGTCACTAACAGAACCTTTGCCACACAGCAGCCATGATGTCGTCCCAGCTTTGACAGTAGTCTTCTTAGTTTTATAATTATATTATTACAATATTGTTATTAAAGAAAACTCTAAGGAAATAATAAATTATGGAACTTTTATGGAACTGGCACTTCAAAAATAAGACATCATCATTGAAAAGTTTACACAATTGGATCTTCAGGGGTTTGTGCTTTTCACAGGTTTGTGAGACCAATTATTATCCGATTTTGAATATTATTGCAGAATTTTATTCAGGACTTAATTCTGAATAAGGCAGTTTTCATTATTTTTTAATTTGCAAAACTTTTAGGGCTTCTTGTCCAAATGAAAAACTTTGGGTGCTTTTAGTACCAGGGAGACACTAGGCACTCCAATTTATTTTACAAAACCAATATGGCCACAAGAGAGAGGGCACATTTATGAAATGTTGATGTAGGAAGCATCTTTCCATTTTCAGTATTGACCGAGTACTGACTTGCACAAAATTTTGAAGAATTCTTGCAAAAAAGTAAAATAATTCAGACTTTTGACATCACAACGTAAAATTAAACTGGACTTTACAGGCTGGGCTTTAAAATTAATTCAGAATCGACATATTATTATTATTAATTAGTAACTTCTATAATGCCACTGTCTAATGCACCAAGCACCAAACCGATGATGCACCAAAACCAAACCACAGTTAGATCAATATCCAGAAAGTCGGTCAAGAGACACAGAAAGACAGCCTAAGTTGGATAAGTAGTTTCAAAAAAGGCAAGTCTTAAGTTGAGAACGAAATCAGGCCTAGGTTCCAAATCAATCGACTCATCAGATCTAGACAAAAAGGTGTCTGCAAAATTGTTGATCACTTACATGTTGCCTGAGTCTTTCCTGAGAAACTTTGATCTGGGCATTCTTCTTCTCCTGCTGTGCTTCCATCTTCTGCTGCAGTTTATTTTCTATTACCTTGGAGAATGACTCATTCAGTTCCTGTAAGAGCTGGTTCACTACCTGGGACCTTTCTTTGTTCCTGATGATTGGCTGCAGACGACAGGCCTCCAGTGACTGAAATAACATCATTTGCATTTTAAAACTACTACAAAACAAAAGTTTACAAAAGTTTTTCTAACCTTTACCTAGTTTTTTCATTAGTTTAAAATATGACAACAATAATAACAAACTTTTTTTCCAAATCATGAAGGATCCTTTCTACCTCGGATTTAAAAAAATAATTAATAATAATAATTTTAATCAGAAACTTCTTAACCTTGCCTAGAAATTTCATTTTGCGTCCTTAGTGAATAATTTATCAATTGTATGTATGCATGCATGTTGGCTTCTGTATAACACATTTTAAGGACCCCTCAAAAGCACTTTGAACAAGGCTGTCTGGCAAGATTTTATGAGGGTTTTGGTCCATTTCACCCCTCAAGGGTAAAAATGTTATATCTCATCACACACTGAAGATAAAGTGCAAACATGAAATTTGTTTAGAAATGAACTTTGAACTAGCCTATGCCATTTATGTGTTTTTATGTGCTTATAGTTTTTAGATATGACAAGTTAAATGTGATGGTGAAAACTCCAGAGATGCTGAACAATTGCACTGCTACCACAATGAGTGACAATCATTCTAAAACATTACAGACCAGAAGATCTCCTCAGGCAGCTGAACAAAGCAATTGATGCCCAACTGGTTTGAATCCGGTATGAACAGCTCCCATAATATAAAATTGTACACATATAAAAATGGGTTGTGACAGAAAGTTCTGCTACTGTAGAAACGGGGTGTAAAGATTAGTCAAAAGTTAAGACAAATAAATGCATTCTACAGTCATGACCACAATTTAAGCAAGACTTATGGATTATGTTTATGGTTGTATTATATCAACATGTGTTATGCATGGCACAGAACAAGATGACAACTGGTTTAGCAGCTATTGCCTTGGTTCTTCTAATTATTGGACTGCACTTTCCGTGATTACGTTCATCATTCCAGTTAACAGATGAAAGATGAATGCAGAAATCAAAATTTCAAAAGGTGTCCATAATGCTCACCGATCTTCTCTTCTCTGCATCTTTCAGCTTCTTCTCAATCAATTCCTATGAGATGGACCTTTCTTTTGGTGGAGAACTGGACAGGATCAGAGGCGAATTCTCCATGAAAGCAGACTTCAGAATGACCTCAAATGCCATTCCACCTGTGCTGGCCTTTGGACTCTCTTTATAATAGACAAGATTTCATCATACACTGTGTCCGGAAAAATTCCAAGGCTTTACGGTAAATATGAAAATAATTAGTAAACATTAATCGATTTTTAAAATTCCAAAAACAGTTTAATCCTGAAATATTATTTGCACTATAATTGTTGTTTTGGCGTAAAAATTTTATAACAATTTTGTCTTCCTCGCTGAAAGCCATTTTTCTAGCAACTTTCTTTACAAAATATAAAATTCAAATACGTCACTGTGACGTAATTTTAAACGGGGGCCGTTAATAAATTACAAAGAATTTTGTTGGTAATTATATATTTCAGGATTAAACTGTTTTCGGAATTTTAAAAATCGATTAATGTTTACTAATTATTTTCATATTTACCGTAAAGCCTTGGAATTTTTCCGGACACAGTGTATAAACATGACATGCCGGGAGAAAAGGTATCAAAATGGGGGGTGTATTTACTGAGAAAATCAGGTTTGTAAGTAAATGGGGTCAGTTTTCACAATTTCTTTTTGTTGGTTTGGGCTTGTACTGAATCTAAATAATGCTGGGACATCAAAATTTATTATTATTAAGTAAACCTTACTTATATATGACAAAAATATAATGCAGTGGAGGCATCAGCACCTTCTGGGTGTCCACCAGTGGCTCCCACTTGACACTGTTCCTTCCCACAGAGAACTCGGTTCGCTGTGGCCAGACCCGCCAGGCAAAGATAGCAGAGAAGCTATCGCCTTTGAGACCCATCAGGAATGCTACCATTTTGAAGTCTCCGATGACCGCCCACCCGTACTCGTCATACTTCAAGGCGTCTAGTAAGCTCTTGATGCTGTTGTAATCCTCTCTGAGGTGCACTGAGCGAGCCATTTGAAGAGATGGGTACTGGCTCCTGTTATGGAGCAGCACAGCTTTGAGGCTTCTGGATGAACTGTCAGTGAAGAGATGGTACTCATTCAGGTTACAATCGATTCCAATTGCCTCGAACAGACCGGTCACATAGTGGCAGAAGCAGAGCCCATCTTTACTGGTGAAGAAACTGGAAAAAGCTTGGTGACACTTCCTCTGATCTGCGACTTGCACACTTTCATCCAAACAAGTGCCACTGCCTGAGCTTAGACGTTAAAAGCTTGCCATTAAGCTTGGTGAGACCAAGATCTCTGATCAAGTTGCTGAGGTCTGTTTAGTTGGAATAGTATGGGTTTCTCTCCTCAGCTTGGAAATTGTAATCTAGATCTCCAAAATCTTCCTCGCTCTCTGACCTACTGCTCTCTTCTAAAGATGGCTGCTTTCTTTCTGGAGGAGTGGGTACAGGAAGCTCAGGGCAGTGTGGCACCTGGGCAATGGATGAAGGAAGGTCCGGATATGTGATAAACTGGCCACAGTCATTGCAAAATTTGTCTGTCAGACGTTTGCGGCCTCTTGAGACATCACAGATATGTATGCACTTAGGCAGCTACTACTAAACTGAACTGGTGGGCTTAAGGCCACTGTATTTATACTGCTATTTATATTTCTGGAAAGTTCAAGAAAGTTCTCCAACATTCTAGAATATTCTCGAAAGTTCAAGAAAGTTCTAGCAGTTACTCTAAGTTTACTCGGCTCTTAATTCATCTTGAATGTTCTGCAAAATAGGCAAGTTTCAGAATATCACTGTCCTGGTCACAAAAACAAAGTTTATGGGGAATAACAGCCATTTTCTATACTTTTGAGGCATAAGCAATTAGGAAATAACACTAACTGTCCAGGAACAAACTGAAAGTTAAAATTTGTTAGTGTTATAATTATTATTATTAGTGATCTACAAATCACAGAAGCGTTGTCGTTTTTGACAGAAAAACAGATGACACCAAGGCTCCCTAATCCATTAGTATTTTATAAAATATACCTCACTCTTCCTATTATACCAGCTACTACGGAAAGCACTTTTACCAGATTGAAAATAATTTGAAATTACTTGCGATCCACCATGGCAAATGAACGCTTCTCTGGATTGCATTAATATCGATCAAGAGAACTGGCTGGGAATATTGACGTTGAAGCAACTATCAACTGATTTGCATTGACGAAGTCTTGTAAAAAGCAATTCATAAAAACCCTTCGACCAGACTCACCATGAAATTTGGTTTGGACAATGATTTTGCTTAGGAGCGACCATTGACTGATGCCTTTGAGCACTATTACAGTGGCACTACAGAATTTCTTAGATTAGATCCTCATGTACAGAGGCTCCTTGACGTACGTTTTAACCAATGTAGATAAGCAAGCCAGCAGTCCCAGCAGTTGTGTGGGACAAGATCCATGTATATCTAACCAATCCTGTTTTAAATCAAAGGTCAAACAGTTACAAACAGAAATATGTGTAATCCCTGCTACAATCTTCAATGTTTGCCTGAACAAGCCGTTTAACCCATTAAAGCCGAAAGAATTATTTTCGCCTAGTTCCAGATGCCGGACGATTTTCCCATAAACGCCATAGAAATTAAACAATTTTGAACTTGTGGTTTCTCAGTCACTTCTTGACATACAGACATGATGCAAGCATCATTCTATAGCATTTTATCTCCTCTTCCCACCTATCCATCCATCCACCCACCCACCCACCCACCCACCCATCCATCCAGTTTTTGAAACAAAATTTTGGAGTATCCGAAGTTGCACATGCCAATTCAACCTAAACACATGCACAACAACACCAGCATGACACCAAAAAACTGCAACCTGCACAATAAAGGTCAACAAGAAAAACACTGCAACATGCCAGACACCCAGGAAAACAGACCGTTTCCTTTTCAAATATTTGGTGGTTCTGAATAGTACCCGTGTGACGAATGCTTGAGTGTACTGTATCAACAGTATGTGAATACGGCTGAGGCTAAGATTGACTCCTCTTGGCAACAGCTCGAAGTACAGTAATCTTCGACCTCGGGCAAATGCAGTCGGCTCATGCAACGTTGCTATGGTCTCTTGCAGGTCGGCCTTTTCACCCTCAGCGCCGCTGTTCCTTGTTCTCTGCATTCGTTGCTCTTCTACTGCTTATGTCGGGAGATGTCGAGAGCAACCCAGGCCCATCTTCCCACAAAGCCCAGACCAGGAAGACGACGTTGAAACAAGCGTCCATTAACTTCGGCTGTTTCAATATCTGGTCAGCCATCCGTCGTTCTGCCATTATTCATGACCTGATCAACGACGAACGGCTGGACATCCCTGCACTTTGTGAGACATGGATTGGTGCTGACACACTCGAATGCATCGAGCGAGATATTGCACCGGATGGCCTGTCCGTTCTTCACGTTCACCGCCATGGAACCCAAGGTCGCCCTCTAGCCAGTGGTGGCCTCATTGTGACCTACAGGTCCTCACTGGACATCAGCACCCATCCTCGGGCAGAAATGCTCCGCTTATCCTCGTGTGAGGTTCAGCTGATACGACTCGGCAGATCGTCATCGTCAAGTACTCTTGTGAACATCTACCATCCTCCTGGTGCAGTCGGCGATTTCTATAACGACCTGTTGACTCTTATATCATCTATTTACATCGAGGCTGGTGAAAGAAACTACTCTGTGGCAATCTAAACTGTCCTGGGTCTGATGGTTACTTCAGTGATGATCTCGCTGACATCTTCTCCAGCTACGGCCTTCGTCAGCACATTGACGTTCCAACTCGAGGGGATAACCTCCTAGATGTCCTAGCTTCTGATGACTGGACAACTGTGTACGATGTCCAGGTGAGCGACACTGGTCTTATATCAAATAACAAACTGATACTGTGTAAGTTCACGACCTCCTGCCATTGCCAACCTGTTAGGCACACATATCGTAACATCAAATCTGTAGATCATGTACAGTTCAGTCAGTTGCTTGTTGATTCAGATCTGTTCACTGCACCGGCAAGCACAGCAGACGATTTTGCTAAACAGCTCAAGAGAACTGTTTCACTTATATTAGATAAAGTCGCTCCTATTCACACATGCTATCGGCGACCTTCTAAACCTCTAATAATGTGGCTTTCCTCAGAGGCAATAGAGACAGAGAGAACATTGCCGACTAGAGCGAAGATGGAAAAGTTCAGGCCTTGATGAGGACAGACAGTGGTACCATCATAAGTGCCACCTTACAAACAAGATCATAAATGATTCTAGGAGCTCTTACTACTCCAGCCAGCTGAAAAGTGCTCAACCCTCTCGGGACCAATGGTGCATCTCCCAGCATCTTCTGCATTTAAAGGACGCTGTCACCTGCCAATGCTCAGAACAAGAGAACCAGAATCTATGTTCTGACTTTGCTTCAATTTTTGCTAACAAAATTAACAATCTCAAATGTAAAATTGCTCAGTGTACTACTTATCTAACTTGGAATGACTTGCTACTTGACTCTGACTTCTCTGGTACTGCCTTTAATGACATTCCACCTGTCACATACTTTGAAGTCCTGTCTCTTCTTAATCACACTGTTCCTAAGTCCTCTCCAGTGGACTTCATACCAACATCACTCATTGTCTCTTGTTCTGATGTTTTCTCACATCTGATCGCGCACTTGGCCAACTCATCTTTTGCTGAAGGCTGTTTTCCATCATGTTTTAAATCAGCATTAGTTTTGCCTTTACTTAAAAAAGCTGATCTAGACACCAACAACCTCTCAAATTTTAGACCCATCTCCAATCTCAATAACTTTTCTAAGATTCTTGAACATCTCTTCTTTGCACGGATTAAGAAACACATTGCTTCATCCCCTAACTTAAGTCCTTACCAATCAGCTTAATGTGAAGGCTACTCAACTGAAACTGCTCTTACCTTCACACTGGACAACATCTTTTCAGCTATCGATACCGAACAGGCATGCCTTTCAGTGTGTCTCGACCTTAGTGCTGCTTTTGACACTGTCGACCATCATCTATTTCTTTCTAGAATCAGCAAGAGCTTTGGTGTGTCTGGGACTGCATTAAACTGGTTAGCTTCTTGCCTCTGCAAGTGTCTCAAGGAAGGCAAGGTCTCAGCAAGGGGGCATTAGTTCTGCTTGATATGATCCTTCTTTCTGCACAGGTATCTGTCCTTGGCCCCTTATTATTCACAATCTTCACATCAACAGGCGGCCGCATAGCCAACCACTTTGGAATTAAGTCACAGCAGTACACAGATGACACTCAGCTTTACATTGATCTGTCATCCACTGATCAGTCAGGCAAAGTAATGTTTGAAGAGTGTCTCTCTTCTATTCATGCATGGGTTTGTTTCAATGGTTTGGCCATAAATCCAGATAAATCTGAGGCGATCATGTTTGGCTAACGCCAACGTCTGCATTCTCTCCCTTCACATTCCAGCATGGACCTAGCTGGCACTGCCGTTCCGCTATCAAACATGGTCAAAACACTTGTTTTGGACAGCAATCTCACATTTCAACCTCACATAACAAACCTCTGCAAATCTTGTTTCTATCATATCAGGGCATTATGTCACATCAGGTCAGCTCTTACAGAAGACATGGCACACATTGTAGCCTGTTCTCTAGTCTGCTCTGGCCTCGATTATGCCAATGTTGTTTTTACAGGTATCTCAAATCTTGAACTCAAAAAACTTCAATGCATAGAAAATTCTCTGGCTCGTGTGGTGCTGGGTGCACCTCCTCACACAAATTCCTTAGCTCTATTAAGCCAGCTGCATTGGCTTCCT
Source organism: Norana najaformis (assembly GCA_964023275.1). Taxonomy (NCBI): domain Eukaryota; kingdom Metazoa; phylum Annelida; class Clitellata; order Crassiclitellata; family Hormogastridae; genus Norana; species Norana najaformis. The sequence goes on along the minus strand of OZ029913.1, from coordinate 48,691,002 downwards.
GTGGAATTCCAAATAAGATTTAGACTTGCATGTCTGACCTATAAAACTCTTACCATGAGCACTCCTACCTATCTTCAGTTACTAGCCTCTCCTTACATTCCACTCCGCAGCCTACAATCTTCAGGTACGGGTCTCTTGGCTGAGCCACGATGCAGAACTGTCCTGGGCTCTCTTGCATTCACATCGCTGCCCCAAAGGAATGGAACTGTCTACCAATGTTTCTCCGAAGCTTGAACTCCTTTTCTTCCTTCAAGAAACACCTGAAAACTCACTATTTGTCAATGGCTTTGAAACGTCTGGATATTTAACTCTTTCACCTGGCAACTGACTATCCGCGCCTCCGATTCGCATATCTGTGTGACTTTGCTCATGCTAAAAGTTTTTGTAATAATAATAATAATAATAACAACAATAACCCTCATTCCGTGGTGGGCGGGCTGCGCTTTGATTTGGGATGCCACTATAATAGACACTTTGGCCGCATCTTACCTCCCATCCACATCAACCTCAGCTGCCGGCACAGCCGAATTGGCAGCAGACAGGAAATGCCAAATATATAACACTTGCACAAATTACCACTTTGTTCCTTTGGCATTCAAGACTCTTGGCCAAATAAACAGCAGTGGCCTACTCTTCATAACAGAGTCAGGGCGCTGTCTCTCTCGTATAACCGCTGACACGAGAGAAACCAGTTATCTTTTCCAGCTCATTGCTGTCACAATTCAACACTTCAATTCTGTTGCCTTCCACGGTACTTTTGCTTCACCAGGTCTTGACGATTTCTAGCCATCCCAGAATCTTTTATTCTCCAGAGAATTTTTAAATCCTGAGGGATCATATATACCCATAATAATGATAATGATAATGATGATGATGACAACAACAACAATAATAATAATAATAATAATAGACTAATGTCAGGCAAATATTCTGCCAGATATTTTGTCAGTTTTTTAAGCAAATATTTATTTTAATTTGTTAAAAATTAATTCTTTATATAGCTTCAATTGATGGTGCTAAGCAATGCGTGTGATGGACTTCCAAGGTTCTTACAAAGTGACCATCATAAGGGCAACTCCAAACCACTTTTCATGTTGTAGCCAGTGAGCAACATGCAAAACAAATCTTGGCATGGGCCGGTGTTGGGAACTGTTACCGAATCTCATCAAATTTTACCTGCAGGTAGACAGGACCTCAAAAAATCTAACGTGCAAATTCCCATCTTCCAGACCTGATCCAGGAATTTTCTACGAATTTTCAAAGTTTCAACTTAACTCGATAGAAAATGGTACCTTGCCATGCATGTATTTTTACACAAATTCAGTATTTGAATTATGTAATGCTATCTGTCTATCATAATATCAATTATTAATATACTACAACTTATAATAATTATGTATAAAAATTATGTTAAATTCCACATACCACAGTACTTACGTGACATATATTAACAATAATTGTAACATGTTGATATTGACTATGTAGACCTGGATGGACAACATAAAGGAAGACCTGCAGTCAAGGGGAGTGGACATCACAGCAGCCGTGGGGCTAACGAAGGACAGAACAGCGTGGAGGCATTTCGTTCAGACCTCATCGTCGGCTATAGCCTGACGGACGAGAGAAAAGAGAGAGAGAGAGATATTGACTATGCTATATTAAAACTAGAAACCAAAATTTAAATTTTGCTTGAAATAATACATAAATGTATGTATATATTACACGTAATATAACTTTATAATGTATGCATAATTTTGAAACATAAAATACATAATTTCATAATGCAAATTTTGTATATCAAATATTGTTACACAAATGCAAATTAAATTGGATTTCTATATGTGATTTTTCGATTATTATTAGAAATCTTTCTTTACCAGTAGTTTTGCTATCATCAAAGAATTTGTCAAGTGCTTTCGCAATTAATATGTTCACAGATGTATTTCCAAGAAATTAGTGCCTCTTTGCAATTTTCCATTGGAACCACATTACTCTAACTTGATTTGTAGCACACATACCTAAGCACACACATTTGCTTAAACCATCTTTGCTTCTGTAACAAAGTTGAGTTTTAGCAGAAAAAACAGTAATCAATGTAACACAAGGATTTAAAACCAAAATTCTACTGCAATCCACTTGCTCCAATACAGAGAAATTCACCATGTATTCCTACACTACACACGAAAAGCAGTTACAGTCATCATCAGTGTTGTATAAAGTCAGGCACTTGGCCAACAATTTCTAGCTGAATAAAGGGCAGTACATATCCAAATTGTTTAATAATGCCACTTACCCCTGATGTTTTAGGAACAAAGTGGGAATTTTACTAAGCCCCCACTGATGATTTTGTTGAAAAGGCAAGAAATGGAATATCTGAAGGATGGCATTGAATGCTGAATGGGGATCACCTGTACACATTCTGTTAAAGATGCACTCAAGATTGGCAGGTGTGTTTTCTCTGAAGCTAGATGCTCTTCCATCTAGGATATTATGCCAAATGTTCTCACTGAGATTTGCCAACACAAAGAAGTTACGTATCAGTCATCAAAGAATTAAGCACAGGTACAAGCACTCCTATTTACAGTCTCTGCATTAATTTAAAAAATGAGCAAACTACAAGTAATAGGTGCACTGTACACTCAGAAAACCTCAATGATGAAATTAAAACAAGAAATCATTCTAACTATCACTACATTTAGGGGATTCTAAGACGCTCCATATACATCAAGACAAGTGGAGCAGTAAGCAGATGATGGAATAAAATATACATCCAGTCAAAGGTCTCACTGTTAATTTTCCAGTTTACCTAGTGCTATCCTAGATACAATAACACTGGATACAGCATACAACAAGATTTGTGAAGCCAACATCTAATTTTAGCCAGTGACATCATGGGTGGCAGAAAGCAGCCTTGTATGGTGGAAATGCACGAAAAGAACTGCAAGTTCGTGTTGGGAATCGTCTTTAGAGAGACATTTATGTACACAAATATTTTAACAAATAAATTTAATAATGCAACATGTTTTGGCTAATGGCGGAAATGGATGTAACGAGGCTTTTAAAATCATAATAAAAATATACAACTGGATTCTTAAGATCTAGGAATCAGGCAGGCTGACAGTTCAGATGGTTACGGCAGATGGTGTTTCAGATTGGAGGCCGAGAGAGAGAGAAAGAGAGAGAGATAGCGAGAGAGAGATGTGAGGAAGAGGAAAAGCAGGACAAGATTTTTGGAAAAGTAATGTTTTCAGTTTTGAGTGAAAGACCAGCCTGAAATTGCCAGAGGTGAAGTGTTGGAGAGTTCTTTTGATGGGTCAGGTAACTGTAGCCATAGTTGCTCCACCCCTCTGGAATAAATTCTGGTGGGAGTTTATTCCAGAGCAGTGGAGCAGCTATGGCTATATAGCGGCTTCCAAATTTTAAGGATGAAATGATGGGGGGAGAAGAAGTGTTAGGACAGAATAGGATTGGGTTGAATGGAGTGGTTGGAATGCAAATAAATGACAAAAATAGGAGGGTTGGGAAGATTGAATGGTGTTATAGGTAAGCAAAAGGATTTTATACTCTTTGTGTTCATGTACTGTATTTTTAAGCCAGTGAAATGATTTGAGAACAGGACCAATGTGATAGGGTGTGGGAGTTTTGGTGACTGCATAAGCAAGAGCATTTTGGATAGCCTGAAGGCGGTTTATTTGAGTGGTATCTACACTGATAAAAAGTGAATTGAATTGGACTATGGATGTGGCAATGGTAGATGCAGTTTTGAAGTCAAGCATATGTAAGGCAAATTGTGCAAAGGTCATGGATATGCATAAAGCAAGAATGGGAAAGATGGGTGATATGATCAGAAAAGGTGAGGTTTTGGTAGAATATTACACCTAATTTGCAGACAGGAGTCAGCGTTAATCGTGTTGGTGGAGGTAGAATCCGGGCTGAGGCAGATAGAAGGATCAGGAATTTTCTTGAGGTTGTCACATAGGCCGACAAGTAGGAATTTGGTTTTAGATGGGTTCAGGCACAAGAAATCAGAAGGTGGAATGGTGAAAATGAATAGAAAGGATTCAGTCTCTACAGCAAAGTTTATACTGGGCCCAAATGGTACTATTCCCATGTGGGTCCCTGCATTTTGAACCTATCAAATGTTCATGGGCATGCTGGCAGGGCTATAGTAATACAACTGTAATATTACTGTGAATTTATAATTTATACTAAAATAGTTTCAACACACACGCACACACACACACACAGTAAACTAATTTTAATATGAATTTTTAAAATTATACATTTGTGTCAAATTGGCATGCCTTTCCCCAAACAGCATCATTTGTAGGGCATATGTAGCTATATGACAATATTCCCAGATAGGCTTCATATTTCCTGTACATGGTATGGAAGGATGGTAACATTGCAACATAGGATTCATATAACCTAGGGTATGTCATATATCTTACATATGACGTTGCTCATGGAATGCTGGAACCGTGCAATCACTGTAGCCCTATTTATACCTCTGTACTCTTCAGCATATAAATCATTTGTGTGCTCATGAGATGACATACAAAATTAGCTGTATCTTCAATAAATAATTTTTCCAGTAAACAAAATATAACTTGTCCTGCTGCTGGCATTTTGAAGTTAGCTTTATGAAACCATGTTGGCCTTTCACACTGCAAAACCACCGCCTCAATGTATTTTGGTGAGGGAAACATGTGTTAATAGTTTTCCTCACATATTCGTACGCCTTTGCTGAATTAACATGCAAAGTGAGGGCAAATGTACGCAACAGGGACTTGACTTTATTCTTTCATCTCACTTGGCATATGATTTAGTCATTTTAAAAAAATGTATACTTCGACAGCGCTCAACTTTCGCCTAGGGCGCATATGACGACCGTGCGAAGCTCAGCTTTCTGCCACCCATGACGTCATTTGACCCAGGAGATGTTGGCTTCATTGTGTAGCATAGAAATCGGGCTGTATGCTGTATCCAGTGTTATTATATCTATGAGTGCTACCACTTCTAGCAATTAATCATCACTTACTCAGATTCTAACGTTACTGTATTAAGTTCTAATGGAATTCCTTTAAATGGCACCTCAATGCAAACAGTATTATTATTATTACTACTACTATTACTACTACCACTACCACTATTATTATTATTATTATGACTCTATTGATGCTACACTATTAACCAAGCATCCATCATTGGTGCTAAGCAGCACTTGCTCAAATCTTACACTGTAACTGTTTTAAGCAAAGACTCAAACCTAGGCTTGCCATGCTTGACCAACCAGCTGCTACTTTGTCACAAATAATATAGAGCAATAATAGTTGCCGGCACCTGCAATTAGAAAACTGTGCAAGATACTTGCCTGCTTAGTACCAGTCATTACAAAACAAAACAAAATCACTGAAAATTTCTAACCAGATGTCGCTCCAGATATGGCAGTACAGGAAAATCCTACACTACATGAATATGAAATTCTAGTAACAGCAAGTGACAGTTCTGTTGCATGTTCATGTGTGCTGTACATAGCCAAAAACATGAAGACATTTTCAAGTTTCAGCATCGATTGCGCCAACATGAATCCTAACTCTGCACTTGCATTTCAGTACAAACTAGTTAAGCAAGTGTTTGGTAATTAAGATACCTAACTGAGACACAGTCTACAAGTAATTCTCTCTTCAACAAAAAATATTCAAGTTCATGATAAAGCAAACATTTGCAAATACCTGAAAGCCTTCCCAAACTGACAAATTTACAAATCTTTTTCAAACAAAGTACATAAAGATAGAAACCAAAACCTGTGGGAAAATGTACAACAGAAAAACTTCCAACACAATACATGCCTCTATGGTTCACTAAATATATGCATACATTAACATGAATCTGCATATAGCATTTATAATTTTAATAAATTATATATATATGCTAATCTGCATGTATATGTACACACATAATACATGTATATAGCTAAACATGTATATATTATGAATGTGCAAAAGAAGAACTATTTAAACATTTTCACAAACAGGATAAGTGATGAAAATTAGACTATAAATAGCATGTAGTCAACTCTAGTCCTATTAAACTGATCCCTCTGCTGTTGATGCACGCATGCCACATCTGTTGTCATTTGGTGACGAAAAAAGAAAATAAAGTGCTGTACACCTCAGTAGTGCCATCCCGAGACTCAGATCTCTTGTATCAGGATCTTTACAGGAAGTGCTGGTGCCACGATACTTGGTTCCTGTGGCTTAACATATGAGAAATGCACCTTCTCATCAAATGGCAAAAGGTAATCTGTGTCTCCGTAGATGCTCAGTTTCTACACAATGTAAGACAACAAACCATAGTTGAACTATAAGCTACTAGATCCACCCGAACACAACTTTGCCACAGTGACATGACAAAATGCCAGTTCTCCATCTACGTAATTAAAACATTTCTATAGCAGCTCTTACGGTAATTGTAATTTTAGATTTATAAAGTGCCTCTTAGAGGATAAACTCAACAGAGGTGCTTCCGACCCGAAGGAGTAAAATCACTGTTAAACAGTACAGTCTTCAGGTGCCTATGGAACACTGAGAGGGGGAGAGAAAGGAGCTCAAGTCGCAATTCTCGAGGGAGATGATTCCAGCAAGTGGGACCAATGTAGGCAAAGCTTCTGGACTGGGCAGTAGCGGTGCGCATTCGAGGGACAAACAGGAGATCCTGAGTGGCCGAGCGAAGGGTGCTACGGCCCGGCAACGAGGAGACCAAAGGGCAGAAGTGAATGAGGTAAAGGGGAGCAGAGCCAAGGACACAATTGCACATGAGGGAGAGGATCTTAAAGTGGACACGCTGCTAAGAGTGTCACGAATATAAGACGAGATGTGGCCATATTTTGGAATGCCCCCAATGAGACGAGCAGCAGAGTTAAGCACAGATTGCAATTTAGCAGTGTTGGCTAGCGAAAGGCCAGTAAAGATGGCGTCACCAAGGTCAACCCTAGTGCAAATGAGGGTATGGAACAGAGCGGAGATAGCGTGGAAGGAAAGAGTACGGCGAATGGTGCGGAGCTGACGAAGATGATAAAAACAAGAGCGAGAGACGGTGTTAACATGAGCAGACAGGGTAATCTCCTGATCCAACACAACCCCGATCCCGGACCGCAGTACAGAAAGAGATATGCGGAAATTTCTGGCGTAAGGAGGAGAGATCAATCTTGGCGAGCTGTAAGCGGCCACCAAGCCAGATGAACTGGGTCTTATTACAGTTCAAACGGAGGCGACTGGAAGACATCCATAGGTCGAGGACAGAGGTGGCATCAAGAATCCTCTGGACAAGGGCAGGGGCCACCTCTGCCGGACCATAGGCATAAGCCTGGGTGTCGTCTGCATACTGAAGGACGGCAACATTCAGTGGGAGGAGGGTCCAAGCTAGATCAAAGGTAAATAAAATATAGATCAGAGGAGCTAGGACGAAACCCTGGGGAGACCAAAGAAGACGGGGGACCAGATGGACCGTGAGGGCCCAAAAACAACAGATTGAAGGCGGTCTGACAGGAATGATCGAAACCAGGTGAGGGCAGAACCAGTGATGCCAAAGGAAATCTCCAAACACTCCAATAGGATGGAGTGATCAACGGTATCAAAAGCAGCAGTTACATCGAAAAGGGCCAGAAGGGTGACCCGCCTGCAATCAATAGCCCCAAATACGTCAGCAAGAAGGCGAGTCATAAGCGATTCGGTGGAATGGTATTTCCTGAACCCAGACTGAAGTGGAGGCATAAGAGAGTTAGTGTCGAGGTAGTGAGACAGCTGATAAGAGACGGACCTTTCAAGGAGCTTGGAGACAAAGGACAAGTTAGAAATGGGACAGTAATTACAGGGGACGCTAGGGTCAAGGCCCTGCCGCTTCAAAGAGGGAAAAACTACTGCACACTTGTGGGAGGACGGAATTGAGCCCTCAGCCAAAGAAGAATTACACAATAAATGAAAAAAGGAATAAGGTCATCAATAAATTCCTTACAGCAGAGAGTGAGCGCCAAAGTCAACGTGGATTACTCTTCTCTCGATTGATCAGAGACTACAGCAGAGAGTGAGCACCAAAGTCGATGCGGATTACTCTTCTCTCGATTGATCAGAGACTCCCAGCAGGCCGCCTCCTTGACTCGGAACTCCCGATGCATTGAGCGGAGGTGAACTGAGATGGTGACAAGAATTCAGACGAAGTAAATATCCAAACAGAGAACTTAGAACACCCGAAAACTGAACGAAACCGATGAAAAACACACTAACTAACGAGTCGGCAGTCACACGTCGAAGCGCATGAAGTGTGTCATTGGTTGATGTTGCGCATTAGGCACCCACGCAACAGAAGTTACTTATTACAATTATGAATATCTGCTAAATGTGCGGCACGGTGGTCTATCGGTAATGCATTAGGTGAATGATCATGTGGTTGCGAGTTCAACTCCATGTAACAACCCTGGGCAAGTTGTTTATGCACACATGCCTCTGTCACCAAGCAGTAAAATTTGGTACCGGCATAAGCTGGAACATAAATGCCCCTTGTCCAGGACCTTGGGATTCGTCGTCCACTGTCAGCTAAAGTGACTAGAAAAAGAGATGAGCAGTTCTCTGACGTCTCACTTGAGAGATATGGGATAAAATTTACTTTTACTTTTTACTCAGAAGTGCTGTCTAGGCAAAAAAGAACAGTTTTCATGCATTAATAGAAAGTGCATTTAGAATCCCTAGCTCAGAAAGAAGATCTACAGACTAGAATTCCAGGCAAATGACTCAACCACAACAAAGGCAAATGCTGTATTATTAAAGTGTGTGTGAAAGCAACTCAAATGCCTGGGATTGTGGAGAGCAGGTATTGCAACCATCCAAAACTTGTGACAGAGTAACAACTTTCCTGCAAGGAGGCAAGTGCAAATACCAGTAGACACTGTCATACAAACAGCAAAATCTTAATTTCAATGGTTGGATGGAGGTGTTTCTGTTGGTAACAGGACAATAACCCCCTGGACAATTACCCCCCGGACAATTACCCCCGGACAATTACCCCCCATGCAAATAACCCCCCGGACAATTACCCCCCGGACAATTACCCCCCATGCAAATAACCCCCCGGACAATTACCCCCCTATACAGTAAAGAGTAGACATGAAAGACACAATTCATAAAGACATACAATTATTAGACAAGTGGGCACAGTGTAGACATGAAAGAATTAGCAAACATCAAAAACTAATTATTAGACAATAATCAGACAATTGGGCCCAGACTAGACATGAAAGAATTACCAAACATCAAAAACTAATTATTACAACTGGGCACAAAGAGAACAATCATTACAGCAAGTTCACTGCAGCCAATTTCTGGCTGGTCACCCATCACAACCTCCAAGGAAGAAGTATGCTGACTCCAATGCACGGATTTTGGCCGTCATTAGCAACTACAATGAGCGCAATGTTCTTGACTATCTACGTGGAATAGCTCACAATCTTTCCTTTTAAGTTCAATAAACTAATAAACAATAAACAGCATTTTCTGTTACACATTTAATTTCATACTGTGACCAATGTTCCCTCTAAGCTGCGCGCGTGCGCGCGCGCGCGCACAAGTTTGGAGGACAGCGCGCACAACAATTTTCTGTCAGCGCACACATTTTGTCAGCGTTCCGTTTACTTAAAAGTTAAATTCAGCTCACTGTTACAACTTCTGGCATAGTTGCCCCACTTAGCTCAGAGGGTGAAAATTTATATACCCTATATTGCAAAGCCATATGGCCGCCCATGATGTGAAAATTCCTTCCCGCTTGGTCCACATAATACATTTGGCCAAACAGCTGGTCACTAGTTGTCATCAGTCTCACGGTGCGCGCGCTGTTTGAACTCTGAACTCTAGCCTCCTTATGAGGGATGCTTGATCCAGGGGAAAAGCATGAATGGTCAGTGGTCGCGGATATATCGTATGACTCGGTCTGCTATGTAAGTAGCCCTTTGTTTATATAGTACAGAGACCGTTGGTTAGTAGGCTTATTTTATATTCTTGTAGACTATTGTACTTGGCTTTATAGCTCAATACTCTTTATATTCGACCGTATACGATTAAATAAACTGTCAAGACAAAAAGTATCCGGCAGCGGATTTTTGGGTTGGAAAACAACTTGTGAACTGTTTAAGACAGAATGGTTAAACGAATAAAATCGAGACTGAACTGCCGTCACTGGATACAGAACGCAGACCGTGGTATTGAAGGAGGCTTTACATATCATGACAAATTTTTATAGGCCTACGTTGTTTGCAATATGCGACTGTGCTTGAGAAAATCCTCACAACCGTGATCGTAAACCTAATCATAAACTCGAGATTTCTACAGCGCTTAACGTAAGCTAAGTCGCGGGAACTTATTCACAGGCGCTTAGTCAAGACAAAATCGATAGGCAAGAAAGTTTGGTTCCAAGTCAGGATCCAAGAGGCAGGCAGGCAGGCAGGCAGGCAGGCAGATGTCAGACGGCTACTGTGGGTGGTGTTTAGAATTGGAGCTGCAGGATAGACAAGGGGAAGAAAAGGAATCAGGATGAAATCTGCGGAAAAGGAGTGTCTTGGGTTTTGAGTGGAAGACATGGGGAGAGAATCCAAGGGGTGAAATGTTGGTGAGTTTGTATGATGGGTCAGATAATTGACGTTATTCTGGTGGGAGTTTATTCCAGAGTGGTTGAGCAGCTATGACTATGAAGCGATTTCTAAATTTTAAGGGTGAGGTGATGGGAGGGCGGAGAAGTATTAGGACAGAAGGGGATCGAGTTGAACGGAGTGGCTGGATTGTAAATAACTGACGAAGATAGGGTGGTTGGGATGCATGAAGTGTGTTGTAGGTAAGTGACGAGACTTTGTAGTCTATTCGTGGGTGGGAAAATTTTGCGCGAAAGCTAACGCTCATCTCGTTTACCCACTTAGGCTAACTTCTGGTTGCTATGAACCATAGGAATTCGACCTGGCTTCTCCTATGGATTATGGTTTTGCTTACGATTTCTCATTTGAAGCGACCATCGACTGATGCCTTGGGCATTATGATAACGGCGTTATAGAAGTAATTAGATTTGTTAGATTTTCAAGATGCTCCACGACCCGACCACACAGGTATTTTTAAACCTAACAGACGTGCCTTGGAAGAAATCAACCTGGATCATATGTACGATCGTTGGCAACTGCACAAAGGGTCGACCATTAAGGACGTCCGAAAAGGGCGAAAGGAGAGGTCACCCAAATGCAGACAAGGGGAGGGGCTATGCCCACTGCGGTTGTCCCAATCCAATTTGTTATTTCAGTACACTCTGCGCCTTAAACACCAACTTCAGTCCGACAGCAGTCCGTACCGCGTTTGATCTAATTACATCCCACTTCCGGTTGCAGCATTTTCAAAGTAACCAACTACATAGCTCAGTTAGCCCTGCAAGATAAATAGGGCTTTGTGCTCCGTTGGAATAGAGAAGGGAGGTAATGCCAAATGCGGAGAAATGCAGACTAGGGTAGGAATGGTCGAAACTCGAAAGGGAGTCTTTGCTTTAATGTCCTCTATGGACGATCAAAAATACAAAATAGGGATAATCTTAATATAAGTTTAACTTGTCCTGATCGTCTTTTATTTCAATTAAATGCAAATTTATAGCCTTTTAATTTAAGCCCAAAAGATATTCGTTCTTACACGGACCATAGCTCAAGTCTCAAATGTCACTGCTCATGCGGTCGACCAGTGCGCGCACGACGAAAAAAAATTAGAGGGAACATTGACTGTGACGTTGCATGGTTCTCCAATATATGTCTAATAAATTAATATATAAACTGTATGATTAATATACATTATTTGTATATTTATATAATTAATATATCAGTGTAGGGGGTAATTGTCCGGGGGGTTATTTGCATGGGGGGTAATTGTCCGGGGGGTAATTGTCCGGGGGGTTATTTGCATGGGGGTAATTGTCCGGGGGTAATTGTCCGGGGGGTAATTGTCCAGGGGGTTATTGTCCTAGAACCGTTTCTGTTACCATCATCGCTAACAGATTGAATTTGCAGTTAGTCTGCAGTGAATGACCTATTACCATCTAGATTCTGACATTCATGATCAAGGATCATAGTAATCATTGACTCTGGATTGAGATGAAATCAATTTGTTGTCCACTCATTCACAAGATATCCTAATTCTTACCTTAACTTCTCCATGCCTTTGGCATTTGTAAGAGAGTAACTCAGGAACAACATAAACAAGAGCCATCCTGTACTAAATAATATTAATACTAAGAACACTTAAGGCAAAAGAGAACAGAAATCTTCTTAGTAACAAAGATAAAACGAATGGCTACCTGTGAAGGAACGTCAGATGTTTTGGTAGATGTTGTTATGGAGCTGATACAGAGCCAGAGGATCACAATGAAAAACATCATAAGAACAAACAGAAGAGACATCCTTGACAAACCAATCTTTACAGCAAAGCACGTCAGCCAATCAGACTCTGCCCGCCTCCTATCCGTAACAAGGTCTGCCTCTGAAGAAGCAGCCATCATCTGTGACCTTTTGACATCTGGAGTTGCACCGCTGTCGGCCAATGCCAAATTGGTCTCCAAGTAGTTGGATGTTTTGTATTCTGTCAGAATAAATAGGCAACCACAAAAAGAAGGATGTCTGAAAACTGAAATCTGAAGTCTACCCAAATTAAGTCTTAGAACTTATAAATTGCTGTATATAATCAGGAAAAAGGAGAGAGTTAATGATACCAGCATCTTCAACTGAATTGTTAATAAAATGAAAACCAAGACCAAGCATCTATAATTGTAACTGCCCATTTATATAGTGAGAGACAGCCATGGGTAAGATATGCAATCGACTTCACTTTCTTAGATTTTGGCATTTGAGGGCATGTGGCCAGACCTCTCCTTTACAGTTTGGTCTTCCCACTATTACAGGAACAAACATTTAAAAGTAAAATTTATATAGGACATAGTTTGAAAAACTACTCCAGGTCCTAATCTGACAGAATGCCACAAAACAAGCAAAACCCAGCACAAAACATTACAGCACAGCAGCACTTAAGCTGCAATACTTTTTAGACCTAATTGCTGAGCACGTTATGACAGATTTGAAAAGTATTGGCACTTAATTGTTGCTGATTTACATGTGTCATTTCAATTGTATAGCCATTAACACTCGCTCTGACATTAATGCACAAGACAAAAAAGTTCTTAACAAATGGTTCAAAGCTAAAACATCTGCAAACATCAGAAACAAGTGTTGAGAATGCTGAAAGACAAATTGTCTTGTAATGAAGGATAGCAAATATGACCTACAGCCAGGCACAAATACGGCCTTTCACAGTAATGTGAAATATAACCAGTCATCAAAGACCACAATGCTTTTCCGATTTCTGACCATATCCCCACAAGGTGCTATAAAATTGTTCAATTACATACATCAATACATAAAACCAAAGCAACCTGGTCACTCACCTGGGTCAACATCACCAGCAGGCATTGCATGAATGACCATGACCTGACTCTGTTTACCAGATGTGGACAGAAGCATCATGGCCATGGTCATCTCATGGCGTACATGGTCCATCATGCAGTCCATCATTCGTCCAAAGTAAACATGAGCGGAAACCAAAGGGCTCAGAAAAGGAGCCTCCTCATCATAAAAGGCCTTCATCTGCAAAAATCAATACAGATTTAGATGTTAACAATTATTTCCTTATTTTCTTCTATTAATCAGATATTTATATTGTGCCTGATAATGAATTCATCTCTGAAATCTTTTCAGTAAAACGATGAGTTGTCAGTTGTTTCCAAACTGAGAATAGAGAAAGAGAGTGATCACGTAAAGCAGAAGGTAGCTTATTCCACACAGACGGACCAGCATATAAAAGACATGAAAAACACTGGTCTTCTGCTGGAAGGACAGAAAAATGGCTAGCCAGCAGAAGCTAATTCTAAGTTTGATCTATCATAATTTGCAAGTGAACTTCAAAATCAACAAGGTAACTTGATGTTAGATCATGGATTGCTTTCTGTACAAAGCTGGTAACTTAAGGCTTCATCAGTGCTTGAAAGGAAAAACCAATATACTGTGAGGCAACAGACTCTTTAAGTAGCTGTAAAATTTAATTATTTCTGGACTTGACAACTACCTGTATAGGCAGTGACATTATACTTTGGACATGGGAGTTTCATTTGGTAATAGTGAAGGCGTCGATTCAAGTTCTAGAGAGCGACACCCACACATTGATAAATGAACATGTAAATAAGGGGGATTCATTTGTTAAGAGAGACTAATTATGGCAGTGGAACAGGCACAACGGCCTGACTAGCAGAGGGACTGGCTGAACAGGGCTGGGTTCAGGCTTGCCTTCAGCTCTCAGTGTCCTGAAGGTTGAGTACTGAATGGGAGGATCAGCCATGGGAGGGGTCAGTAATAGGCACCAAAGTAGCAGGCCTACACATAAGAAAAATGGGAGGCCCATCTCTCTCTCTTTGAACTCTGCCACTGCTGTGCTGGTGGTGCCAAGGTTGAATAAAGGAGAAAGGTAATGCTAATCATCCTTGGTATGACACAGCATCATTCAACAACTACATGCCCATCTCTCTCAGATTCTTCTGGCTGTTAGGTAAGTTGTTTCTCATGGTGGTGTCATCTAGTGGTGGGAGCTTCTCGATGGATGATCATTGTCTTTGCAGAGACAGGAGCAGGGACTCCAGCTGAGCAACAAACAAGGGTGAGCAAACTAACCTAGTATGAGCCCACTCTTTGCTAAGTAGCTAAGGTAGTTAGATTTTGCTGTCTGGAAGGGAGAAAGGCCAGTGTCTGGGGAAATATCTGTCCATTTCATTTGAGCTCGAGGGACCATCAGTATTTCGAGTATTGTTCGAGTGGCAACAGATCCATTGATTCTGTTAAGATCCCTTTTCCCTGAATAAGACATGGTTTTACATTCCTGGGAGGCTGACTTTAAGCCAAATACAGTATATTTTCTGTAGAGTTGACAACTGATTTTTACATGTAGGATAATCAACTGCCTGATTGAACTGTATAATACAGCCTTACAGTTAAATGTGTGTTCTGTTCTATGTGATACATATTCAATTACATAATCTAAAGGTGTCCTCCCCTTTAACCCAGATGATTCCCCTATTGGGTCAAGAGATGCCTCATGGAACAACCTGCCTGGTGACCTTAGGCGGGAATTCCTCTCTCTTCCTCCCTCTCTTTTCCGCAAGCGTTTGAAGACAGTGTTATTCCCCATTAGTCATGGGAAATTGGGCTGGGAGCGCCTCTGATGAGTTTTATCTTGAAGTGGCGCTTTATAAGTTTTTGATTATGATTACGATTACGATGGACTTCCTGATAATAGGGTCGAACTCCACAAAGCTAGACCCTCGACCCATTGGCCATTGGTCACTGCATTTCCTTGAGAGGTCTTTGGCATCATCCTGACAGCATCATCCTGACATGTGAGCCTTGCTCTACCCAAAGGGAGTTGGAACCTGGCAGCTCCAGTAAAAATAAAGGCAGTTCGTCACAATACTTTAGAATACATCACTTCAACGACAGAGGATCTCAGAGGAAAGCCAAGGTCAACATGCAGGGTTTCAAGCAGAACCTGTGAACAGTCGCCAAGGAAATGGAGAATGAAAAGGATCGCATTGCACGAGTTCACTTTAATGATGTGATGCATCGGATGAAAAATCTGAAGCCTTGTTCCTATCATGGACCACTCAAACAGTTTTGATAAATTCAGCATTTCATACGCATTCAAAACAAGAAGCTTCCCACACTGAAAATGGGTTATTATCAGCATTTGTTTACGCAACAAGCAGAAAAGAACTGATACATTATGACTACAGTGGCAACATAACCAAAGTGCAAAAGTAACAGAAACAACAAGCACAGAAAACAGAGCACAGAATCACTACACTCTTGACAAGATCTTAGAATGTACTCTGCAAATGCCCAATTTCAATGAAAACACTGTAAAGGACGTCTGCAAAGAGGGGGGACAGAGGGGTCACCCAAATGAGGACAATGGAAGGGGGGTTTTGCCAATGTGGACATCTGCACCTCAATTTGGTATATACAGTTTTCACTACAGCCTATGCCTAAAACACCAACTTCAGTTAGAAAGCAGTTTGTATTGCGCTAGCTCTAGTTAAAATTCCTTTGCTGGATGCTGTAGTATTGTTTTGTATTGCATTGTATTTGATAACTTATATAGCGCTTCTTACAGAACAAACTACTCAGAGCCGCTTCCAGCATGAGAGCCCCTGGGAAATAAGAACGTCTTTAAACAACAAGCTGACTGAGCTCTATCAACAACAGTGACCTTTGCACAAAGTGATAGCGGAAGTTTATTTGATAGAGATGGGCCAACAACAGCAAAAGCTCTCTGCTGAGAAAGGGAGGACTTAACATGAGGAACAAAGATACCTCACCCCGTAGCACTGTTAGCCACATAAGATCAACACAATAGCCTAAGCTAGGTCTTAGTACCCATTTTCAGTGTGGACGTCTGAAAAGGTGGAGTTGGAGAGGGCAATACAATGCAGACAGCTGTGGACAAGAGGGAGGAAGGGGTCAAAAATAGGTAATTTTTGCAGACATCCTTTATGGACGACCCCAATGCTATCAAGTTTTCAACGAAACTTTGCAAATATGAAATTGGGGGTCAACTGCACCTGTTTTCGTCTGCTGTCAATAGCAGGCATCTGGCCTTGACAACCAAATGCACAAGCAGATGCATTAATTTCACTTCCATAAGCATCCACACAAGCTGCAAATACAACCAAAATACCATCTTAAGTGACATCATGTTGATGTTAATGATATGACCAAATATTCACCTATTTCTGATTTACCTTTTGTTTCAAAGACAGTTGAAAAACATGTGACGATGCAGCTTCTGAATTACACAGTGTAACAAATTTTTTTTTTGTCCCTGGGTAATAAGTGTTATTTCCTAATTGCTTGTCTCAAAAATACAGAAAATAGCTATTAGTACCCACAAATTTTGCTTTTGTGACCAAGACAGTGATATTCTGAAATTTACCTACTTTGCAGAACATTCAAGATGAATTCAGTGCTGAGTAAACTTGGAGCAACTGCTAGAACTTTCTACAACTTTTGAGAATATTCTAGAACGTTCAAGAACCTTCTGGAACTTTCCAGAAATATAAATAGCAGTATAAATACAGTGGCCTTAAGCCCGCCAGTTCAGTTTAATTGTAGCTGCCTAAGTGGATACATATCTGAGATGCAATCATGAGGTTGCAAGCATCCGGCAGACACATTCTGCTATGTCTGCAGCCAATTTATCAAGACAAGAGCAAAAAGGTACTCCATGGAAGCATCTGTTAAGATGTATGAATCCTACAAATTTTGGCATGCCTGTCGAGGATCAACACAAACCCTGGGCACCTCATTTCACCTGTGAGCACTGCAAAAAACGCTGGAGGGTAAAAGATGGACAACTGATACTCGCTTAGGTGGCGACATTTTATGTTATAAAAATGTTTTAAAAGTTTGAAATGTTGCAAATTTCACATTTACAAATGTTGTTGATAGATTTGTCTGTTTAGAAACTGCATGCTGACAAAGTACTGCTGTCATTAAAATAGTAGTTCATTTAATAATACATATAAAAATCAAAGATAGCTTGCCTTTACTCGAGCTATAAATCAGGCAAGTCGACATTTTCGATTGACACTTCAAAAGATTATGAACAGCATTTGTTTGCATCTGATTTCCCCTTCCTCTTGGTGCAGAACACCACAACCTATTTTGTAGGGCAAATTGCATGCAGTGGGGAGCAAAGGGGCCATAATCACTGATATATTATTCAAGTGTTCTACGGAAAGGGGTACTTTGAGGCAACCAAGTGCAACGTTGTCGACAGGTCTGATTGAGTGGAGCAAATGGACTCTAATTACCGGTAAATTATCATAATGTATGAGGTTCCCCAACTACTGTGTGACTGCACAATCTTGGCTTGACCCCTGTATAAGGCAACCCCAATTTCAAAATATTCTAAAATTTCTCGACTTATATGCGAGTATATCTGCAGCATCACTACTTTGGTGTCTCTTTTTCCATAGTGTTCATGATCTGGGAGTGACTTTTGACCAGGAATTGACCTCAGAAAATGTGAAAAGTGTATGTTTAATACGCTGTGCAAAGTGACCCGGTTGTCCTTCTAAATCATACTTCCACAGTGCAGCATAGAAACTTCCCTGTGGTTGATCCATCTTTTAGCATGGTTTGGTTAGCATTCTATGACATGAACTGTTTGTCTTTCTTTGCCTTTTTCTGTACATGCTTAAAAACCATTCTGTTTGGTCATGGTTTTGTGTTGTCAGGTTGGGAGTTAAACCAAAGCATTAACATGAACATATTTTAAGCCTATCAAAATGAAAGTGAGAAACAGAAACATGCTTCATTTTGTTTAGTGTCATCAAGTATCACTGCAGTTTTGCAGAATAAAATCGTGTCTGGCGATCTGCAATAACTCATTGCAGAATGTAAACAATCTAGCAGAGATTCTAAAAATATTGAAAGAGAAAGCTTACTTTTTTGGCAGTCCGAAAGCAGTTCATCAGACATAGCCTGATCTTCCATGAACTCAATAATAGTCATAAGGCGACATCCCTTCTTACAAGCATTCTGGTCTGGTGTCTGAAATCAAGCCACAGTCAGATGCACTAAATCAGCCTATGCCAACCAACAGTCAGTAAAGCAGAAATTAGTGTATAACCTGAAAATGGTCTCTATCATACATGTGATTCTTACCACGATGCTTATTTCTGTTCTATTGCAAGAAGATAAAGATGAAAGGATGGTCAAATACTGTGAAATCAAAGCACAGAAAACAATGAAATCACAATAAAATAAATACAGTAAAATGATTTCTAAACATCACTGAACTTACTAACAGAAAGACAATGATAACTTTTTTGAGATAATAATGAACATAAGATAATAACGAACATAATGAACATGTTCAAGAGTTGCCTATGAACTAAAGAACTTTTTCTTTCCTTTTCTTTCTTAGTTCACGCCTTTTATCTGCTGTGCTCAGTTTCCTTGAGTCTTCAAATTCTGTGTCTTTTATTATGGCTGCCTCATTATGTTGCCCGCTTTTGCATCGTATTTTGTTCATGTTACTCCTTCTTGCCAAATCTGGTGGAAAGAGCTCTGTTGCGGTATTTACTCATGTGTTGCTATAGTTCCTGGTACTACTTCTTCAATTCAGTCAGATTCTGCTGCTATGTAATACTAGCAACATTATTTTCACCCTGGGTTAAATGTAATTTCACATAGAACTTCTTTGGCTACACATCATGGGTTGTCTATATGTTATTGTCTGTTGCTTCATTTTGCTGGTGATGTTGAAATAAATCCTAGAAGAGTTAGACTTCAGAGGTTGGACATTGGTCAATTAAACATTTGTACCCTTCATAAAAGCTGCTGCTCTACATAATTTTCTTTGCGAGCATTCATTGCATATGCTTGCCCTTTACCCCCCCAACCTTCTCTATGCCGAATGAGCCCCAGTGCAGTGGTGGTGGACTTGCCTTTCTTTTCAAGTCATATCTCCCACTGCACAAATTCAATGTCTATTAGAGCACCCAGGTTCTGGCTGCTACACATTTCTGGCAACAAACAGGTATTGCTTGTAAACATGTATCATCCACCATCCCTTCCTTTGACTGATTTTCTTCTAGAATTCCAGTCACTACCTGATAATTTGATTTCCACCCCTCTGAAATAGTTATTATGGGTGACTTTGATATTCATCTTTAATGCAGCTGGTCACTGTACTTAGGGTCTGACATGAAACAACTCTACTTTTCCTACACATAATAAAGGCCACACCCTGGATGTCTTCATAACTTGTTCTGATTTGACATCGCTTCATTCTGTCACTCCTGTTGAGTCACATCTATCAGATCATGTTGCAGTTTCCTCAAAATTTGACTTCCCATTTAAGATGCTTCCAAATTATAAAACTGTTAAATTTTGCCCTTGGCATAAAATTGGTTTAAATTAGTTGAAGCATGATACCTTAGCAGCTCTGTTGTGGTTAGCTTCTGCAAACAGCTAATGAGCCAGCCTTGCAGTTCCAGTCTACTTTATCTAAGCTTCTTGACAGGCAAACACACACCACATCCTTGGTTTAACTATGCCATTTCTGAAGCTAGGTGTCTCAGTAAGATTGTTGGTGGTGCCACTCTCCGCTTTCCTCTGACCACATTCGGTTCAAGCAGCAGTGCAAACTTGTACAAAAACTTATTTCAACAGCCAAATCTGCACATTTAACAAATTTAATCGCAGAAAGTTCTGCATCACTAAAAATTCTTTGAATGACTTTAAATAAGTTATTATATAGAGAGTTAAATTTGTCTTCTGCTGTGTTCTAGGCTACCCAAGAGCTAGCCAGTAAATTCTTGACCTTCTTTGTGAAAAAATTTTGAGCATAAAGCTAAAATTTGATGGCTTCCAGTATGTGACAACTTTGTTAATCCTAGTTTTTCACCTCTATCTTATTATGACTACTTTCAGCCAACAAATCTTGCCGTGGTTTGCAAGCTCATCTTTTCTTCATCTAACTGAAGCTCTCTCCTTGACACCATTCCTATATCCCTTCCGAAAGAATGCCTTGATGTCCTAGGTCCAACCATTATATCAATTATCAATTTCTCATTGCAGGAGGGATCCTTCCCATCTACTTTTGCTCATGCCATGGCTCATCCTCTTTTAAAGAAACCTTTTCTTAACCCAGATGACCTATATAATTACAGACCCAGCTCAACTTCTAATTTTGTATGTAAAATTCTTGGACAGGAAGTGATGAATTGCATGCAAACTCAACTATCGTCCAACACACTAATCTCCCATTTCAGTCTGCATACTACAGGTTTCATTCAACAGAATCCGCCCTTCTTGCTGTTAATAATGATAGTATGTGCTCCTAGGATAAGGGCAGGGTGAAATCACTTGTTCTTCTTGACTTGTCTGCTATTCTTGATTTACTGACCATTCTCTTTTTTTGCATTGTCTCCAGCACTGGTTTGGTGTTTCTGATCCTGCCTTGCATTGGTTTGCTACGTAGCCCACACACTCAATCAGTATACTGAAACAGTAATTATTCGTCTAGTGCTTCGTTGACATGTGACCTGGTGTTCTGCAGGGTTCTATGCTTGGTGCTCTTTTGTTTACATTATATACAGCACCACTTGCTAAACTGCTCGACAATCAATCACTGGGATATCATTTGATGATACTCAAATCTAAGTTTAAAATCTTGTAATTTCACAATATTTGAAAATTTTCAATGTTATTGAACAAATATCTGATATATGATATATGTTGCACGAATGTCTCATACATTAGTCATAGGTGAAATGCATTTATTTTGTTATGATCACAATTTCACTTTGTTCTTTTGCAGGATGGTACAGATGGGAAAAAGAAGCCATGAAGTTTGCTATCCTAAGAATTTGGCGAGAACCCACTGACCACTCAAGCAACTGCTACTTCTGCATGGTGGATCCTTTCAAATATCAAACTGGCAAAAATGCACTGCCTATCACATATTCGGATCTTCCTTCATCCATCGCCCCGGTGCCACACTGCCCTGAACTTCCCGTACCCACTCCTCTGGAGAGAAAGCAGCCGTCTTCAAGAAAGCAGTAAGTCAGAGAGTGAGGAAGACGTTGGAGAGCCAGATTACAATTTCTAAGCCGAGGAGAAAAAGCCATATTATCCCAAACAAAAAGACCTCAACGACTTGATCAGAGATCTTGGTCTCACCAAGTCCAATTCCGAGCTTTTGACGTCTAGGCTCAAGCAGTGGAATTTGTTGGATGAAAGTGTGCAAGTCGCAGATCAGAGGAAGTGTCACCAAGCTTTTTCTAGCTTCTTCACCAGTGAAGAAGGGCTCCGCTTCTGCCACAATGTGACCGGTCTGTTCAAGGCAATTGGAACTGACTGTAACCCGAACGAGTGGTGTCTCTTTATTGACAGTTCATCCAGAAGCCTCAAAGCCATGCTGCTCCATAATGGGAACAAGTACCCGTCTCTTCCTCTGGCTCACTCGGTGCACCTCAAAGAGGATTACAACAGCAACAAGGGCTTTAATACTAGATGCCTTATAGTATGATGAGTGTGCCTGAGAGCTCATCAGAGACTTAAAAATTGTAGCATTCCTGATGGGTCTCCAAGGCGGTTTTACTAAGTCTCCCTGCTATCTTTGCCTTTGGGACAGCAGGGACAACAAGACTTACTACCCCAGGTGGGACTGGTCACAGCAGACCAATTTCTCTGTGGGGAGGAACAATGTCAAGTGGGAGCAACTGGTGGACCCCCACAAGGTGTTGATGCCACCAATGCAAATCAAATTGGGCCTTATGAAACAATTTGTCATACCTCTAGATAAGTAGTCGGCAGGCTTCAATTACCTTTAAGACTTCTTCCCTAAGCTCCCTGAGGCAAAGATCAAACCCAGTGTCTTCGTCGGATTACAGATAAAGAAGATCCTGGAGCGCAAAGAATTCCCCAAGAAGATCACTAGGAAGGAGTAAGTGGCTTGGAACAGCTTGTCGCAGTGGTTAGGGGCTTCCTGGGCAATCATAAGGCTGTAAACTATGTGGAGATGGTTGAGACTCTGGTGAAGAACTATGGCAATGGGCTGCAGGATGTCCCTCAAAGTTCATATCCTTGATGCTCATCTTGATAATTTCAAGAAAATGGAAGCCTACTCGGAGGAGCAAGGCAAACGCTTTCACCAGGATATACTGGACTTTGAATGTCGCTACCAAGGACAGTATAATGAAAACATGAAGGAAGACTACATTTGGGGGCTGATTCGTGAAGATGATTTACAGTATAATCGTAAATCTCGAAAAACTACTCACTTCTAAATCTTTTGTGGTCATTTTTGCATAACTGTAGTGTAAATACATGTTAATATTGATTCATATGTTGTTTTTTTACTTTATTTGCACAAAAACATGCAAATTCGCCCAATTCTTCATTGGAAATAGGTAAATTTCAAAATACCATTGTCCAGGTCACAAAAGCAATGTTTGAAGCCATTTTCTATACCTTTGAGACATAAGCAAGAAATAACACTTACCACCCAGGCACAAAAATTGTTACTTAGTGTAATTATAAGCAATAACAGTGTTTTAAAAAACTTTTGTTATTCCCTCAACTAACTTCTGGTAGGCCTGCGGTGCTCATTTTTCTTGGCACAGGTCACTGGTCAGGTTTTGGGGACTGTTACCGAATCTCTTCAAATTTTACCTGATAATAGCTATGAACATAAGTAGCTGTCTTCTGAAAACGATCCAGGAATTTTCTATAAATTTTCAAAGTTTCAACTTTACTCAACAGAAAATGGTCAGTTGCCATGTACGTTTATGCAAATTCCAGAAATGCTCATTCACAGATATCTCCTCGGATGTTCAGCTCAAGATGGTGAATTTTTGTACTGCAATTATTAATACACCGTCAATGTAAATCATTTATTGTAATAATATGTAATTTCGCACCATAATCAGATTAATTTAATGAAAGATATTACAATATAGACTGATACTATGAGATTATGCAAATTAAACCTTTTACCATGTGACCTTTTGGGCTCACAGCCCATCATCGTCAAGTATGTGACCTTTCGGCCAAAAGACATGCAAACTGCAATATGCTGATTTCATGTGTTACGTAGGTGGTATATACGTTCATAGGGTCATTCTGCTCAAATTTCCATTGAATTTGCTAGGTGGCAGGCCTGGCAGCTTTAAAAATCTATCAATACAGTAACTTTCATATGACAATATGTCAAAAAATGGCTACTCAGCAAGACAAACATCCAACAAAAAGCAAGCATATAGCACCAAAAAGGTGCTAGATTTTTCAGGATGAAGATAGCAATGATGATGACATTGACTGAGGGGAGGGGATTGAATATAATGTGGATGCGCTGGATGAGACTGCAACTGATGTTGCCAAAACACAGCTGGAAACCGTAGACCTTGATGCTGATATGAGTTGTCCAAAGAAGGAGAAAATACTGAGGAGCAGGAGAGATACTGTGCAAATAGTAAGCAACAGTAACTATCATATAATCAGAAATTCTAATTATCTATGCAGAAATGGCAGTACAATAGCTCAACATAATTATTTAGTAGATACGTTATAATATTTGGGCACTGTATTTGTGAAGGGTAATTACAAATCATAAGCTTCTTGACATTCTTTGAACTCCTGTCATTTTCTTTGTTTACAGAACTATTTTCACACTGTACTGCTCAAGTGACTAAAACATGTACATCCACTCTATTAGGTCATTATTATAATAAGAAAGGATGCAGCAGTTATACAGTGGTTATATCCATGGTAACAGAATGCTGAATAACTACTAACTCAGATAAAGTACATTGCAAACAGTTTATTACCCATCAATCATTAAAATAAACTTATGCATTTGCAACTTGTACACATTAACCCTTTCAGTATAATTCAGGGGTATAGGTGCAGTAGCAAAAGGGTTAATACTGATAAATGTGTCAGTAATTACAGCACCTGAATTATATAAAACTTTCCAAAATTCATTGGGTGCTGCAGAAATCTCAAGTTTATGATGGATATGATTATGATGTAATATGAATTATATTTTTTCTTTATTCATAATAGTAACACATATTCCATATTTTATTACTAATTCATAATAATAATATGATACAAAACAAAATTGAAAGGCAAAATTGTTCAGTTCCAGGTCAAGATCCAAGCAGCGGGCAGAGAGACAGTGAGGCAGCTATGGTGGGCGATGTTTGGGATTGGAGCGGAAAGAGGGATAAGAAGAAATCAGTTGCCCACCTGAAATGCATCTAATGTCGAGGCCATACAGTCGCAAAAGAAAATATGGACACTTACACTACTTGAAGGTATCAACCCCAGAATGCCTTTGAGTATAAGTTTGGCTGCTGAGCTTTCATGACAAATGGATCATTACCTGCGCTATATATGCTGTGGTCTCCCTGCCTGCACACTGCTTACTCCATCTAGAGCTGTGCTGTGACAATACTGCCTTGGACTCTCTTACTGAGACCAATCACATTCACTCTTTATTCTCTACACTGGCTTCCTGTATCTGACTCTCGTATCTTGACCTGGAACCAAATGGGTGTACAAATTGGTGCAAATCATTTGCCATTCTATTTATCATCCACGGTTACACATTTTATTACATATTGAAATTAATGACACATTCATCATTAACATAATCTCATATTATCTGTATATACTGTATCATTTTTAATTATTTCATTATATTAATCTGAATATGGTGATGAATAACAAACCATCACAATAAAACGATTATCATTGACAGCTTGTTTATAATTACACTACGAAATTTCAACACACATCCCGGGAAATATCTGAGTATGACCACTACATAAATTGGAATAAACATACGTGGCCCCGGCCGTTTTCTGTTAAGAAAAGTTAAAACTTTTAAAATTTATAAAAAATTCCCTGATCGTTTTCGGAATCTTGGAATAGGCGTGTTCGACTACTTATGTCCATAACTATCATAAGGTAAAATTTGAAAAGATTCGGTAACAGTCCCCAAATCTTGATCCGTGCCGCCGAAGGTCTTCGAAATAAACTAGATCATACTTTATCAGAATAGGCCGTCGCACAACTCGATTCACAAGACTGAGTATCATCGGACAGATTATTCAGAATCAACTGAGACTGACTACACGGCACGACTAAAGCAAGAACGACAAAAGAAATCATCATTTGAAAAAATTCCTGAGTCGCCATCTTCTTGCGTTTTAGTGTTGTTCACGAAACAACAAGAGCACAGATTATATTTTTACAGCTTCAAACGTCTGCGTGCATATTCTTTTACTGGCCATGAGCGTCAGCGCCATCTACTAGGTTCCTGTACATGTAACAAATCGTAATCTCGAGATTTCTACAGCGCCCAACGAAAGCTAAGTCGCTGGAACCACCTTATTCACAGGCGCTCAGTCAAAACAAAATCGATAGGCAAGGTAGGTTTGGTTCCAGGTCAAGATACGAGAGTCAGGCAGGCATACAGTGTGACAGTCGCGGACAGTCGTCTGACAGGTGGGTGGTGTTTGGAATCGGATATGCAAGGTAGATGAAGGGAAGAAAAAGAATCAGGATAGGATCTGCAAAACAGAAGTGTTTTCAATTTTGAGTGGAAGACCTGCGGAGAGATTTCCAAGGGGTGAAGTGATGATGAGTTCGTAAGATGGATCTGATAATTGTCGTAATTCTGGCGGGAGTTTATTCCAGAGGGATGGGGCAGCTATGGCTATGGACCGATTTCCAAATTTTAAGGATGAGGTGATGGAAGGGCGAAGAAGTGTTAGGACAGACGAGGAGCAGGTTGAACGGAGTGGTTGAACTGTAAATAATTGACGAGGATAGGTGGGTCGAGAGGATAGAAGTGTGTTGTAGGTAATCTAATCATCTAATCTAACAACTTCTATAGCGCAACTGTGATAATGCTCAAGGCATCAGTCGATGGTCGCTGCTAAACAAAATCATTGTCCGAATCAAATTTCGTGGTGAGTCCGTGTCGAAAAGCCAGAGAGGAGTCCAGAAGTCACAAAGACAGCCTACGGAGGAAATGAGTTCAGGAAAAGATAAGTTTTTAGTCTAGATCTGACGTCCGAAACAGACTTTGCTAAGCGAATATTTGCAGGAAGAGAGTTCCAGAGTTTAGGGCCAGCGACAGAAAAGGCACGCCTGCCAAGAGCTGTTCTTGTCCACGAAATAGTCAGATTTAAACAGCTAGAAGACCTGGTCGAGTGGAG
Source organism: Norana najaformis (assembly GCA_964023275.1). Taxonomy (NCBI): domain Eukaryota; kingdom Metazoa; phylum Annelida; class Clitellata; order Crassiclitellata; family Hormogastridae; genus Norana; species Norana najaformis. The sequence goes on along the minus strand of OZ029913.1, from coordinate 48,664,095 downwards.
ATAAGTCTTGGGAGCCAGTACAGAGTGAAGATAGTGAGGTTGGCTGAAATGTAGAGTCTTTTATACAATTAGTCCTGTCTTGAACATTATGCGCTTTTCTACGGGCAACCAGAGAGAGAGAGAGAGAGAGAGAGAGAGAGAGAGAGAGAGAGAGAGAGAGAGAGAGATATTTTATTGACAACCAAAAATAATTAACAAGTACAATTATAGTCTGTCACATACAGTGGTGCCAATGGGCTGACCTAAAAGGAACAAACAGTTCCGCTACTAAGGTCACCTATTTACATCATGGATTACAAAAAGGTGACAGTATAATACTGAGTAAAACAATTAATAATCTAAAATATAAGTAATTATTATAATCAATGTCATTGCATAAACCTAAACAAAACAAAAAACACTTAACTAACCAGTGCAACGATTTCAGGATTGCTGAGATGTGACCATATTTTGCTGTTTTAGTGATAGCTCTTGCTAATGTATTTTGAACTCTTTGAAGCTTTGAAGGGATAAGACCATAGAGGTTATACTACTTACAGAATATATCATTGGATAAGAGTTTGTACTCTATTCGTTCAGGTATTTTAAGCTAGTGAAGTGATGTGAGAACAGAAGTGATGTAATAGTGATGTTATAACAAAGATCTGTGTGCATGCTTTTTGCAAGATTGTTTCGATGTAAACAGGGAATGAAATATTTTAATCAGTGCAACATTTAATACCGAATGATCTGGAATTTAGGGAACGATCAGCGAAAATAAGACTTATTAAGTATAAAAAAGCGAACATAATGCAAATAGCGACCAACCGAACGATGACGCCACTGCTTGCATACCATCAATAGGTTTCCATACGTCAATGAGTGCAGAGTCCGGGTATAAATATGTACAGGCGTTAAGAAAATAATGACAAGAATGATCACGTGGCATAAAGCGCAAGTAAGCCTGTTACGGTAGGGAGGAGAGAGCATGGAAATAAACGGTAGTAAAATTCTAATGAAATTCAGCAAGTGTTAGAAGTATAGTAAGAATAACGTCCAAGGCACATTGTTTATCAGAAGATGCAAAAATGAGATTACAAATCTCAGCCATTGTTGTACAATGTGACCAGAATTGAAATCACATGCAGCCAATGAGAATCCTGACAACTGGAATGGCGGAATCATG